>JAUMJJ010000985.1:0-125514 GCA_033556795.1 Tapera naevia | reverse complement strand
GGTCAGCCCCGCCCCTCTGGGTCCTAGCGCCCGCCCCGACCAGCGAGTTCCGGCCCCGCCGCGCCGAGCGCCGGCCCGAGCGCCACTTCCGGCCCGAGTGGGGCGGGCGCTTCCGGCGGCGCCGGGCGGGGGAGGCGGTGGAGGCCCCGGCCGCCCCTGAGCCCCGCGGCGGCCCCACAGGCGGTACGGGAGGACCGGGTGGTTCGGGGGGGGGCCGTGCTGCGGCACCGGGGAAGGGAAGGGGTTAAGGGATGCTGGGGAGCGCTCGGTAGCACTGGGGGTGCTCCGTTCTCGAGGGGCTGGGGGGGTTGGGGTAGTGCGGGCGGGGCGTGGGTGGTGGGGGAGGCGGTTGAGGGGGAGGAGGGAGGAGCACCGGTGCCGCGAGGTCCACGGGCTCGGCCGGGGCTTGGTCTGAGGGGGGAAGCGCTTGGTGATGGCCCCGGTCTCGGTCCCGGTTCCTGCTCTCCGCTCGCCCGGTCGGTGCAGCGAGGCTGATCTCTGGGGGAGGCGCGGGGTGGGTAGCAGTGAAGGTCCCACTCAAGTTCCGCCCCCCCCCCCCCCCCCCCCCGACGGCTCCTTGGCGAACAGCTGTGATCGGGCTGGAAACGGTTTCGGTGCTCCTGGTTTCGGGGTCGGGAGCTGCAGGCAGCAGCCCCGGCAGGGGCACCCCCTGTGCCCCCCTCCCAGCCCATCCCGGGGGGCCGGGAGCACGGGGAAGGGGCTGTCACTGGGATAAGGATGAGGCTGCGGGGATGGGTTTGCTGCTGGGTTTATCCCCGCTGCCCCGACCAGGTCGGAACAGAGCTGTTTTCCCAATCCGGGCTTCCCTGCCACTGATTCCTGGAGCGAGCAGAGCTGTTGCGACAGGAGCTTGGGTTTCCATCAGCAGATCCCAAGGTGGCATCCAGGGAAGCTGTTTTTAGCTGGATTATGCAAGCTGGATTATGCTCAAACTTTACCCACTGGGCGAGCATTTTCCTCCCTGCACATGGAGCCATCCCACAGGGCAGCGATCCCGCTGGGAATGCTGCTCTTCCCGGCTTTATCCCAGATGGGATGTGACATGTGGAGGTCTGGGCTGGAATTCCCAGAGAGCAATGCCATGGGGAGGCAGGCGATGTTTAGGGCAGCGGCTGCATCATCGCACCCTCTCAGGGAGGCTGGGATGTGCCAGGGCTCTCCAGAAGCTCGGAGTGACCCTTCCTCTTCCTGTTTAAACAGAAAAAGACGAAGCAGGGTGGGTTGTATGGGATGGCAGACAAGGCCAGGAGTGTGCTGGGATGCTCTGGACGGACTTTCCTCTTGTCCCAGGGGAATGCAGGTCCGTGATGAAGGTGTGCAGGTTTGTATCTCAGATACTCAGGGGTTTCTGCAAAGGTTTTTGGAGTTTTGGGGCAAAATAGCAGGTTTTGCGCTGTTTGGCTGCAGCCTGGATCTGTGGCACAGCCTCCCACCTCCATTCTTGCCATGCTCATCATTCCTTCCCTTTCCCCCGTGACCAGTTCCATCCTGTCTGACCGTGTGGCTCCTGCACAGTGAGTGACATTCCAAACCCCAGAGGAGGAAAGGGAGAAGATGGGCTGTTGGGAGCAGCTCCCTGTACAGAGCAAACCCAGCCCGGCCCTGCCTCTTTGCTGCCTGGGGAGGAATTCTGCCACGGAAGGTAAGCCCCATTCCTCCAAAACATTCTCTGTTCTTGCACAGGGGGTGAGTTTCCATCCCTCATTCACACACAGAGCCTCTGCAGCTCTACGAGGGTTGCTTTATCCACACTTCCAGGGCTTTCGGTGGCTGCTGCCTCTGACTTTGAAGTCAGATTTATCTGAAAGCACTGGATTTGCTGTTAACAGAGGTCTCTTAACAAGTTTCCCCTGGCAGATTTGCCTGGATCACTGTTTGGAGATCACAGCTGGCTGCTCCCAGCTCACAGGGAAGGATGCAGCTCCCTCTAAAGCTGTTAAAGAACCATTCCTGTAAATTAGTGTCTGCAGGGAAATGGCAGGATCTTCCTTAAATTCCAAAGGTTTAGAGCAAGTAACCAGCTTCCAAACTGCCCCCACCTGATCTCCATGTCCCTTGTTTCACACTCTGGATGGAGGAGGACAGCACTGGAATTCCCAGAGCACCCGAGAGTGAACACGGTTCCCTGTGACTTGGGGGGGAAAGTGCTTTGTTAATAAAGCCTATGAATGGATCCAGATTTCGGGAAAGGCATCCCACAGGCTGCGGAGGCAGCTGGAGATGATGCAAAGCGAATTCAAACAGAGCTCAAGGCAGAAGCGAGCTGAGAGCCACAATGCTCCGTGGCCCCTTTGGAATCACTCGATGTGAAAGAAGTGCAGAAGGGAAGTGGCAGGAATTGTGTGGGCAATGCAGAGGCTCCAGACGGGTCGGAATGCCTGAACAAAGAGCAGGATATATTCCTGAAACAACGTGTGATTTCTGTTTCCCCCGCCCAGAAGCTGTTGCCGTGCTTTGGTGACCTCAGCACCCACCCAATTTCTCACTTTTCCATCCTGTAGGGTTGTAGGAGCGGGCGCAGCGCCAGGGACTCGGCAGCCCCAGAGATCTGGTCATGTTCCTCACAGGCTGAAGGTAAGAGAGGTCTCATCTGCTCCGTGGATGTTCTCCTTGTCCCACAACTCTGGAAGGGAGCTGCTGCGTCAGCTTTCCAGCTGTGGAGTCGGGATGAGGTGGATAAAAGCTGTCCTGTGCGGAACGCGTGGCAGCGAAGCAGCTGTGCCAGAGGCAGAGGGATGAGACTCCGTGGGGATTTCCCAGGGCTGCTCACCTGGCTTTTCCAGGTGAGCCTTGCCCAGTCCACGGGGATAACACCCCGGCCCCACAGCCACGTTCAGGGATGTCCTGTTCCTGGCTGGATTGTCCTCGATGTTTGTAGGTGCCAGGGTGACGCTTGTCTGCACAGCGCAGTGTGGGCTTGGCGTGCCGGGAGCTCCTCTGCTTCCAGCAGCCACCTCGAGGAACTTCCCAAAGGTTTGGGGTTTGCCCTCTTTTCTCGAGGAGGTGGATTTCCCCAGCGAGTGGATTCCTTTCCCTGGAATCCCTTTGACACATTAAAAGCACCGGAAGCAGGATGGGTTTGTGGGTACCTCTGGGAGAGGCTGCAGACGGGCTCTGCTCTTTCTATACTACCAGCATTGTGGGGTTTTGAGGTGGTGCTAATGTTGTCCGGGGATGCCTCGGGGTGTTTCCAGGGCTGTTCCCAAGCTTTGGTGATCCTGGGGAGCTTTTTTGAAGAGGGAACGGCCTTGCTGGGTGGCAAAGACCTCTGGCCCGATTCTGCAGGGGTTAAGCAATAGGAGCTCCCCAGCATCAGCATCCCATGTCCTTCCGGGATCTGGAACGTGGGCAGGGCCTCGAGATTGATGTGTTTTCCTCCTGTTGTACAGCTGGGAGCCATTGTTTCACCCCATTGTTCCACTCCCCTTCTGATCCCGAATCCCTACATATACCTGGGCAAAAGCCACATTGGACTCAGGAAAGGACCTTTAGAAACAGGGACTGGTTTTTCCTTTTGGGAAGTTAGGCTCTTGAGGTGTGAGCTGCCTGTCAAAGATCAACACTGGAGGAAAGGGCTCTGTGGGAAGAGCTGTTGGATTTGTGTTCCGATGCTTTTGGCTTTTAATTAGCAAATAATGAGTAATATTTGTGTGTGTTTTGCCTGTGGCCTCAAATCAAACCAACGTCTGCTGGAGCTCGGTGGGCTGCAGCCCTTCCCAATGACTCTGACTGGTCCAGACACTGGGAGAGACCCCTCTGCACGAATAAGGCGCTGGGCCTGGGGATATCGATTATTCCGGATGTGGGAGGGACTGCAGGGAGCACCCGGATCCAATGGGGTTTGTTCCTGCTGAGGGGAATGTGCTTTGGAGAGGGAATGAGTGAACGTGTGTTGTTCCCGAGCAAGGACACTTGCTCAGGTGATGCTGAGGTGGGTGGAACCCTCGAGGACTGGGAAGCAGGGATTGGGATACTGGTTAGTGGTGTAGATCCATCAGACCCTACTCCCGGTGCCATCGTTCCCTGTAAGCCTGGAGTGCAGCTCAGCTGCTCCGTGCGGGGCAGCGGCTGCTGCAGCGGGTGCTTCCCTGAAACCGGAGCTGCCTTTGGGATCACTGGGCTGGATCCTCCGGCGAGGGGAGCGGGAATGGCTGCAAATCTCTGCATGCTTCCCGGGGATGGGCGGCAGCAATTAGAGCCCGTGCGTTAACGAGTCACGTTTCAGTAGAGGCTGTTTGTCTGATTGGGTTTGGCGGGGCCGGAGCTGCTGCTCACGATGTCATTAGGGGGTGGTTAATTAGGCACACGCCGAGCAGGTGGCAGTTACGGGGCTGCGTGCGCCGGCAGGACGGGTTTCCTGGATCGGGGCGGATTTACCAGGTCAGCTGGTCCTCACTGGTGTCCCATGATGAAGTGACTGGAGTCGGGAGGTGAAGCAACAACCTTGCCCTCCCCTCTGCTGCTTTTTCCTCAATGAGATCTCAAATAGATGGAGAAATTCCCGGGAAGACCATTGCACTGTGCAGTCTCATTCTATGCGCAGGCAAGCCGGCTGCCAACAAGCTGGAAAGAAGGAAAGGAACCAGCAGAGCAACACGGTGGATCTGATCCTGTGGCTGCTGAGCCCGGGATCGCCCTCTGGGATGGACTCTGGACCCTGGCACTGTTTTGGTGCTGGTGTTGGGAATTGGATCCGCTCTCCACGGAGTGTGGTTCTGTGCCAGGAAAGTCAGGATAACGACCGGGAAGGTCTGACAGGAGCCAGGGCTGTGAGTGCCATTGCTTGGAATGGCCTGGCCAGGTCGGTGGGCTCAGTGGAGCTGATGGATCCAATCTCAAAACGGAGCTGCCTAAGTGTTTCTGTGGTGCAGAGCTGTGTGACTCCGGTTTGTGCAGGTGTCGGATGCACAACCGCAGCAGAGGAGCCAGAGTGGAGTGCAGCAGCCAGGTGATGTCTGTTGTGCCAGCTCTTCCTTCCCATTAAATGCTGTGTCTGAGCAGAGAGCTCGTGGTTCCAGATTGGGGCAAGGTTTGGATTTGTGCTCAGCCCGTGTGCCAGAAGCACTCGCGGTGGCTCCCGGCCCGGCAGCGCAGAGCGGTCGCTCCGACCAGGAATGCACAGCGTGGCCAGGAATGCACAGCATGCACTGGGCTTGTTCCTGTCCTGCATGGTTTGGAAATTGGGTCGCTGGACAAGTAGGTCAGGCAGAGGGGCTTTTGGCCAGCACCAGATTACTCTGCACATTCAGATTCAGTGTTGTCTGTGCTGATTCTCGTTTTCAGGCTGCTCTTCTGTCCCCATGTGCCGGTCGGGGCCGAGTATGGTCCTGGGTCCCCAGTGCTGGGCACTCGTCCGTGTGTGGGGCTGGCAGGGGCCCAGCAGGTTCCTCGCGGCCGCTGACCGCACTGGGTGCTAAAGTACCTCAGGTTCTGGTGCCGCGGGTGCCTTGAGGCACAGGGAGCGGAGCTGGCGGTAGCACAGAGGAGCAATTCCTCGGCATCGGGAGCCACGGCCCTGGGAAGTGGATCTTCTCCCGCTGGATGGAACAGGCTGCTCCCCAGAACCAGCTCCCGTTGCTGGCGTGAGGGGTTCCCATGAAACTCCCGCTGTGCCGGGGCAGTTGGGAGCTGCAGGGCACGGACATGGGTGCAGCTCCAACGCCAGTGACTCTCCTGTCCGCTTGGCCGCCCAGAGATCTGGCTGAGTGGAGCCCTCTCACCTGCACTCAGCCCTGTTCCGATCCCAGCAGCCTCACCTGCTCCAGGTGAGCCCCGCAGAGCCCCCGCACTCACTCCCAGGTACCGACAGCGCAACTTCCACTGCTCAGCTCTGTCCTGGCGACCACCAGTGCCAACAGCCTCTTCCCTCAGCCTGACCTGGGCTTGTGGAAGCAGAGCCCATCGTAAATGGATCGGGATCCTGGGGGCTGGGGGCAGCTACTGCAAAACTCTTGACTTCCTTTAAGCTCCTGGATCACTTTTTTTCCCCCCTGGAAGCTTTCCATCAGCATCAGGAACAGTGCAGCCCCCCCCCCCGGGGTGTCACACATTGACTCACAGCAGAGAAGCAGAGACAGACTGAGGGTGGTGCCCTGGAACACACACAGCGCAATGAAACGATGCCCCTCCTGCATCCATGTGTTTCTTTTTCCCTCCCTTTCCTCCCCTACCCTTGCTCTCTGGTTTTAATTCTGTTTCTTTTGACTCACAAAGCTGATGAAATTGGGAAAGATGATTAAATCCACCCCTTCTCCCAGAACAGGTTTCTTCCAGGCTGTCCCAGAGGCTCCGGTGTTGGTTGGGGCACTTTTATTGGAATAACAAGAAAACAGTGGGGGTTTTGTGCTGAGAACCTGGCAGAGCCTGGGCACTGGGGGCTCCCGGGATAATTCAGCTGGATTTGGTTTGTTTGTTGTTAATTTTTTAAGACATCATGTCTGGTCTCCTGTGTTTCCACAGAAGGGAGTGGCTTCCCTGGTGAGCTGGCACCAGATTCTGGTTTGGGAGAGGGGCTGCCTGCTTGGAGCTGGAGGGCAGAGCTGGCAGCTGGCATTCCTGGGAGGGAGTGATGCGCAAGGCCCTGTGGTGGTGGCAGCTCCTTGTCCGGTCATCGGCTGTGCTGACCATTGAGCTTTGGTTTTCTGGGTGGGTGTTTTGGTAGGTGGGGGCTGGCTCTGCTCCCTTGGGCACTGTGTTCTCACTGTCACGAACTCTTGGTGAGCTTCAGCTGCGAGTGTGGCCATCCCAGCTGGCTGCTCCACTTGGCACAACCATGCAGGTCAGGGTGGATCAGTGATGCCTCTTTCCGACCTTGGCCTTCGTGGGCTGCGCGTGGTTGGGGCTGTTTGCAGCCAGGCCTGGCTGAGGCTCCATGCCAGCCCCACTCTGCCTCTGCGCTGGGCCTTGCTGGCGTTGCTCACACTCCTTCTCATCTCCTGGGAATAGGCCGGTGTCTCTGGGCAGCCTGGCATGATGTGGAGGTCTCCGCTCCCGCCCCAGCTCCTACATGCCGGTGAGATCTCATGGAAGGCACTGCTTTCCCAGCAGAGCTGCCCAGGGCCTGGCCCATTCCAGGTCGCTCCGGGTCCTTGCCCATGCCCAGGTGTACTCGTGGCCCAGAGCAGCTGTTGGCCAAGAAGCACTGGCCGTGTGCACGAGCTGGAGCGTGGATGCACAGCCCTGTCAGCCCCTTTGAGTTGGGCTGCCCGTGCTGGCGGAGAGCTGCTCCGGAGCCCCCGGATGCCGGCTCGTTCCGCAGAGGATGCCTGGAGCAGTTGGCTGGGCAAATGCTTGGCTCAGCTGGAGCGTCTGGGATCCAGCGGCTTGAACAGATTGTGGCAAGGAGGGAGGGTGTTCACATGTGCTGTGGGACATAATCCACAGGCCCCCAGGCAGGCAGGGGTTTGCTTTTTTGAGGGGGAGCTTTTTTAAGCCATTTATTTTCCTTTTGTCAACGTAAAAAATACTCTTAGGAGTTGGGATTTTCCTCTGGGGCAGGAGCAGTTGGTCGCTGTGCCGGGGGTTGGCACAGTATTCCATGAAAGTTGTACCTGTGCAGGTGCTGCGGACAGAAAAGCCGGGCGGGCACACGCGCTCCGGGTCAGAGCAGCCCCAGCGCTGCCATTCCCAGGGCACAGGGAAGCTCGCCAGCCACTGCGCTGGCTCCTCACATCCACGTTCACTCTTCCGGTTAGTTTGAACCCAATGTAAATGTGTCGGAGGTGCCAAGACTTGCAGTGCGAGCAGCTCATGATGGTATGGGAAGGAATTTGGGTTCCATCCCAGTGGAGGAGAGTGGCATCTGGCCAAAGGTGTGGGCAGGTTTACGAGCAGCTGGTTGCTCTGAGATCCGTTCTCCCTGCAGGTGTTAATCCTGAGATCTGAATTGCAAACGGACACTGGGACTTTCCCCACCCTGACTCTGCAGGAGTCGTTTGTCTGTGCCCGTTTGTCTGTGCCCGCTCTGTGGAAGCGAAGGATCCATCTGCACGTGGAGCTGATTTAGTGTCTGGTGTTCCTGGTGCCCAGCGCTCAATTCGAGTCCCTCCCTGCTGTCCTTTGGCCTGGAGAGGGTCCCGAGGGCCAAGTAGGGGGTGTCTGTCTTACCCAGCCCCCTTGCTGCCCCCCATGTCCACTTTCCTCCAGCCCAGCAGGCGCAGGGGTTTTGCAGCTCTGCGTGCTGCGGCCTCCTCACGATGCAGATGGGTTTTCAGAGCCCCACACGGCGTCTGCGTGCCCTCACACACCTCCTGTCTCCTCACGGTTCCTGTTTGTGTGCAGGGTGGGGACTCCTTTATCTGGAGCCAAGTGCAGTCTGGATCCGTACAGGCTTTGATGTTGGTGGGAATGGGAGAGGAGGAGCCGGCTCTCCAGGGATGAACTATGAACCACCGAGGAGCCGGTGACCACGTGGCCGTGAGGGCCAGGTCCTTCCGTGCCTGGACACCATGGGATGCTCAGCGACTCCTAACGGCTCTTTCCCCTCCGCAGGGTGCTGGCACCGGTGCTGAGCGATGGGGTATGATGTAGCACGCTTCCAGGGGGACGTGGATGAAGACCTCATATGCCCCATCTGCAGCGGGGTCCTGGAGGAGCCAGTTCAGGTGGGTCTCCGACGGAGCACTGACTGTGGCTGCCGGAAGTCTCCGGTTGCAGCTCCAGGCTTCTGGATGTCCTGGTCCCATGGTGAGCACCACGCACAGTGGGTGCTTTCGGTGAGTTCGGTGGATTCTGAACTCTCCTAATAATGGTTTAAGGCAAGCAGCACAGGCAAGGAACAGCGCCAGGGAGAGAAGTCTGTGGCACTTGTCCTGCTTCCCCTCCCCAGTCTTAATCTTTCATCTGCACCTTGAACACAAGAGCGGAGCCCAGCTGTGTAAATACAGTGGAGTCAATTTCTAATCTGCCCTGGAAAATGTTTAAATTTAGCATCTGAATCCATCCTGCCCTGTCAGGGGTGGCAGCGCCCGGCAGGGAGCAGAGCAGGAGCTCAAAGGCGTCCAGGCCTGGCCTGGCAGCAGATCTGCCTGCAGGACACTGTGTATCTGGGGGGAAGAGAGAACCAGGGGTGGATGGAGGGCATCTGCTTTTCCAAGGGAAGGGAAAAGCCATTCTGGCTCTGCTGTGGTGTGGTGGAGGGAGTCGTGTGGGGCTCTTGGTCTCTCGTTCTGCTGTGCAGACATTGAACCTCTTGTATAACAGAGACACCTCTTCCCTTTGCGTTACTCCCCCAGGGCAATGTGGGGCCTCCATGTGCCCCTTGGAGACGGAGAGCCTTTTTCTGGGCCAGGTCATCCTCCCTCCCCATCTGGAGCCGGCAAACGGTTCCGAGCTGCCAAACGGTTCCGCGCCGGCTCCGGGTAACACACAGCCACTCTCTGCCCCTCCGCAGGCTCCCCACTGCGAGCACGCCTTCTGCAATGCCTGCATCACCCAGTGGTTCTCCCAGCAGCAGACGTGCCCCGTGGACCGCAGCGTGGTGACGGTCGCCCACCTCCGCCCCGTCCCGCGGATCATGCGGAATATGCTCTCGAAGCTGCAGATCACCTGCGACAACGCTGTGTTCGGCTGCACGGCGGTCGTGCGACTCGACAACCTGATGTCTCACCTCAACGACTGCGAGCACAACCCCAAGCGCCCGGTGACGTGCGAGCAGGGATGCGGGTGAGGACCGGCGCGCTCTGGCACAGAGGGAAAGAGCCTCGGGGCTGGGTGCCCTGCACCCCTTTGCCTGCTGGGCACAGAGCTCTGGGGTTACTGGGCTTTAAGGCTTCAGCGCTGCGGAAAGGGTTGGGGAGGATGTTACTTAGTCAAACCCACTTCCTTTTAAACTTGCTTCAAAAGCCCTGGATCAAAAGAGGCTTCAAAACCCACTTCGTGTCTTTGCTGGGGCTTGGGTGTCACTTGGCTGCTGGAAATGGGCTTCTGAGGCCTTTTGTGAACGAACCCAGAGCTGTTCTGGCCCAGGACAAGTTCCAGCATGAGCTCTGCTCCCTGCTATGTGTCGCCGAAAGCCGGGAGCGTTGCTCTGGCTTTGGCACCCGCGCTCTCAGTGCTGATATCCTTCCCACTCACTCACATGTTGTGCTGGCTGCCTGCTGGCTTGGAGACTCTCCAGTCTCCTCAGATGAGGTCAGGTGGGATCAGGCCTGTGGGCTGCCCAGGGTGGCACCTGGTTCTGAATCCTCATCACTTTGGAGGAGGGAAATACCCACCGCTTGCTGACCCGCTGGTGCTTTGCTCCCATACTCTGCCCCAGACCGATCAGCTGAGCCCCCATGGCAGAGAATGGACCTTTATCTCCTATCAGAGGTTACAGCACTGGCCTTCCCTGGCTTCTTGGCCAGTTCTCCAAGGCTGGATTTGTTCTGGTGCTTAAGCTGAGTGCTCTGCTCTTTTCCCTAATGTGGGGCCTCTCCCTTTTGTACTACTGTGCAGCTTGGAAATGCCCAAAGATGAGCTCCCAAACCACAACTGCATCAAGCACCTGAGGTCTGTGGTGCAGCAGCAACAGACGAGGATCGCTGAGCTGGAGAAGACCTCGGCAGAGCACAAGCACCAGCTGGCTGAGCAGGTAGGTCCATGCGGTACCACCTCAGGGTCTCACCCACTGCCACTCCAAAGGCCAGAAAGGTTTGAGGGTGAAGAAAGCAACTGCAAGAGCAGCCAGGGTCGAGTGCAGCCAGGGCTCTGCTGCTCTTCTGCACCATCCAGCGCCACGGCCAGGCAGGGGCGTTTTCCTCCCCGCCGCTGCGCCGGGGTCTGGCTCGTGGTGCCAATGCCTTTCTCCACCCGTGTTGCAGAAGCGGGACATCCAGCTGCTGAAGGCCTACATGCGCGCCATCCGCAGCGTCAACCCCAACCTGCAGAACCTGGAGGAGACCATCGAGTACAACGAGATCCTGGAGTAAGTGCTGGCTCGGGGGAGGAGCCGGAGCCCTGTGCCAGGGTGCAAACGGAGCTGGGATGGAGAAGGGGTGACGCAGGTGTGGTTTGGGAAGAAAAAGCTTCACGAAGGCGAGGGGCAGTCGGAGGCGTTGGCGCTGGGGAGCAGCGCGTCAGCTGCCTTCACAGTGGGCTTGGAGCATTCTTCTTCTTCCACCTGTGTCCTGCTCCGAGCAGGAAGCTGCTGGGTTCCTTCCTCCTTGTGAGAAAGACTGGAGGAAGCAGTGTCTCCTCTTGTCTTTTGTTCCCCTCGCTGACCACAGCAACAGGGTCCTGGGTGGGGTGAAAAAAGAAGGGGAAGTGAGGAGATGGAGATTCCCTGTCCAGCCTCGCTCCGGAGCAGCCCAACTCCTAGATCCTAGTGGGAGCCACCAAAACCACACTGTTCTGACTGCTTTGTGTGTCCCCAGGTGGGTGAACTCCCTGCAGCCGGCCCGCGTGACGCGGTGGGGCGGGATGATCTCCACGCCGGATGCGGTGCTGCAGGCCGTCATCAAGCGCTCGCTGGTGGAGAGCGGCTGCCCCACGTCCATCATCAACGAGCTGATCGAGAACGCCCACGAGCGGAACTGGCCGCAGGGCCTGGCCACGCTGGAGACGCGCCAGATGAACCGGCGCTACTACGAGAACTATGTGGCCAAGCGCATCCCCGGGAAGCAGGCGGTGGTGGTGATGGCCTGTGAAAACCAGCACATGGGTGAGGACATGGTGCTGGAGCCCGGGCTGGTGATGATATTTGCACACGGAGTGGAGGAAATCTAAGGACTTCCTGAGAGAACGGCTCCGTGCGGAGGAGGGAGAGGAGGAGGAAGGTGCAGAGGGCAAAACTGCCGGTGCTCCCGCGTCACCCACGCGGTTTCCTTAGGGCACTGTTCCCTCAAACCTCTCGCTTCCAAGCTGAAACGGTTAAATGGCTCTGGCAAACGCTGCCTGACCCCTTGGCCTGGCAGGGAGCACACACGGAGCCCCTCCACATTTGTCCCGTGGAGATTGGCTTCCCCCAAGGAGAGGAGTGACCATTCCAGCCGCGCTGCCGGACTCCTCAGATGCAGCCGGTGCTGTGGCTGCCAGTGACTCTCCCAAAGTCCCGCTCTATCTCGGGACCACAAAGCCCAGCTCGGCTCTCGCTGGGGATGGACCCCGTGCCTTTGGCTGCTCTCGTGTCTGGTGGCCAAACTTTCACTGGGCTTTCTCTCTGGCTCCTCCGCCTTGCTCTGTGCCGCCGTCTCTCCAAGCCTTGCCTCCCACCGTGCCATATGGCAGCAGTGGGTCTGCTCCCTCCTCCTGGGGGCTGGAGAAGGGGCTTGTTTGGGGGAGAACCCAAACTGGGGGCTGTCAGTGTCACCCCGGGGTCCTGCTGGACTGGACTGTGCAGCCGCCTGGGGCTGAACCAGCTGTGGCCAAGCCCCCGGCGCCCACTGAAGGCCTGGACTCAACCGTGTGGGGGGCTTGGTGCTGGCTGTAGCCCCTCGCCCCCAACTGCCCCGCAGCCCTGGCCCCCCTCTGTGCATGCCCCAACCCAGGGGGTCCCCACGCTCCCCACCCACGCCGCCCGTCATCCCCCCTTTCCCAGGTGCTGTTCTGCCCTGCGTTTGGCTCTGCTTCCTCTGCTGTTCCGTTTCCAGGCATTGGTGATTGTGGTTCTGTATTTTATATTCCTTTTTTTGGTCTTTTCTTGGTTTTTATGTCCTTTTTATTTTACTTCCCAAGCTCCTGGACAGGCCCTCGCCCGGGCCCTTGCTTTATCTTCACTGCTGGGAACTTAATTTATTTGCATCCATTGTTTTTTTACGTCCTTTCTGCTCTGGTGTCGGAGCTGGCGCGAGGTGGGGATTTGTGATCAATAAACAGCGGTCGGTTGCTTTATCAGCATCTCAGGGCTCTGCGCCAGCTCCCCCTGAACGCCCACAAAGAGGGGGGGACCATAAAGCGGTTCAGTCCTGTGTGAAAATCAGTAGGTTTGGGGGTCCATCCCATCCCGGAGGGGCTTTTGGGGTCAATAAATGCCTTTGCTGAGTGATGCTGTGGCTCCTCCCGCTCCGAGGGGGGGACGGGACCCCCGGTACAGGTGGAAATGAAGCTCCAGTGTATTATCCCCGTTACCGACCCCGGCAGCGTCCCCGGCCGTTAAAAGAGCGGTACCGAGACTTCCACGTTGCGGTTCGCCCCTCGGCGGTTCCGGTCGCGGCGTCCGCGTTAGCCCCCGCAAAAAGCTTTCGTCGCGTCACGGACAGGATTCGAACCTGTGCGGGGAAACCCCATTGGATTTCGAGTCCAACGCCTTAACCACTCGGCCACCGTGACTGCCGCGGTGAATTTTGCCGCACTCCGCATAGGGGGGTCCTACGGCCCCACCCCACGCTCCCGCTCGGTTCCTCTTCTCCCACTGTGTGTCCCCCCCCGACCCCCTCCCGCCGCGCCGTGCCCGCACCGGGCTCCTCCCGCCCCCCTCCCCAGGGCCGAACGGGGCGGGCGCCGCGGGAGCGCGCGGGTGAGGAGCCGACAGGGGGCGCTGGCGCGCAGGGCGGGATCGATAGGGGGGCGGAGCCGGTAGGGGGCGCTGCGGGGCCGGGCGGGGCGGGAGCGCGCCGGGGGGCGGGGGCGCGCCCGGTGCGGGGGAGGGGGCGGGAGCGCGCGCGCGGCCCGTCCCGCTCCAAGATGGCGGTGCGGAAGAAGGACGGCGGCCCCAACGTCAAATACTACGAGGCCTCGGACACCGTCAGCCAGTTCGACAACGTGCGCCTCTGGCTCGGCAAGAACTACAAGAAGGTGGGCGAGGGGCACCGGTACCGCCACCGGCACCGACCGCCGCCCCGCCTTCCCCCTTCCCCCGGGACCGGTATCACCCCCACCCCACCGGCACCTTCCTCCATCCTGCACCGTCTCCCCCCCCACCCCCCCCACCCCGGGTACCGGCACTGGGACCGCATCCCCGCTACACACCGGCATCGGTACCGGCACGGCCCCCCCGGCACCAGCACCGTCCCCCCCGGCACCGCGCCCCCCCTCCCGCATCCCCGGGATCGAAATATTGAATCACCCACCCCACGGACACCGGTACCGGCACCGTGTGTCCCGCCTCACCTCCTTACCGGCGCCGCCCCCCCCCCCCCCCCTTCTCCCGCACCGGTACCGGCACCGCTCCCCATCTCGCCCTGCTCCACCCCGGTACCGTTACCGGCAGTGCCCCTCCTCCCCTGGTCAGAGCACACACCCCCCCCCCATCGCCCCCCCCCCATCACCGGCCCCGGTGGTGGCAGCGCTGACCTCACCCCCCACCTCCCGTTATCCCCCCCCCAGTACATCCAGGCCGAGCCCCCCACCAACAAGTCGCTGTCGAGCCTGGTGGTGCAGCTGCTGCAGTTCCAGGAGGAGGTGTTCGGCAAACACGTCAGCAACGCGCCCCTCACCAAGCTGCCGGTGAGACCCCGCGGCACCGGCACCGGGCACCGAGCGGGACGGGGACAGGGATGGGGACTGGGACATGGACAGAGACATGGACACGGTGAGGGATGGGAATGGGGATAGGGACACAATCAGGGATGGGGACCAGGACTTGGACAGGGCTGGGAACGGTGATGGGGACATGGACGTGGTCAGGGATGGGGACACGGACATGGACAGGGATGGGAATGGGCACAGGGACCAGGATGCAGTCAGGGACGTGGGCACGGTCAGGGATGGGGACCAGGGCACGGACAGGAATGGGAATGGGGACCAGGAGATGGAGACACGATCAGGGATGGGAATGGAAACGGGGACTAGGACACAGACAGGGAGAAGTACAGGGACATGGATGTAGTCAGGGCTGGGGACCAGGACGCAGAAAAGGACAGGGATGGGGACAGGGGCTGGGACGTGGTGAGCCAGGGGCTGCACCCCAGTGGGGACACAGCCCAGTGATGCCCGGGAACCTAGGGACAAGGGCCCCAGCAGGGGCAAAGCCCCAGAGGCAGAGAGACAGAACCCCAGTGACCTGGGGACAAGCATCTGAAACCCAGGGACAGCACCCCAGGGTGGGACAGCGCCCCAGTCAGGGATGTCTCCAGTGTCCTAGTGACAGTGTCCAGTGGGACCCGGGCTCTGTCCAACCAGGAACTGCGCCCCGAGCAGGGTCTGTGCCCCACAAACCAGGGGATGGTGTCCCATGGGGACAGAACCCTGACACCAGGAACAGACCCCGACCACGGGCAGCACCCCAGGGACCTGGGGACACCAGGATATCATGCCAGGGGCCTGGGGACAGTGCCTGGACATAGGGACAGCGTTCCAGCTGGGGACAGATCCCAGGACCACGGAGATCGCATCTGAGTCCAGGGACAGAGCCTAGAGAGGGGCTGGCACCCAGGCAGGATGGGACCCAGATGAGGGGATGAGACTCCAACAAGGGGTTGTGCCCCCACCCAACTCCCCACCACACTGGGGTCACCCCCCACCCCTTGTAGTTCTCCTTCCCTGACCCCTCTCTTCCTGTTACAGATAAAATGCTTCCTGGATTTCAAGGCGGGGGGAGCCCTGTGCCACATCCTGGCAGCAGCCTATAAATTCAAGAGCGACCAAGGATGGTGAGCGCCTGCCTGTGCCCCGCGGGGCTGGGGGGGACGGGGGCCAGGAGGGGGCCAGGGTGGGGGGCACGGGGATGGGGTCGGGGAGGCCCTCTCCACGGGACATCCTGGGATGGCTTTGGTGGGGGTGGGCTGGTTGTAGGGACCCCAACTCTTCCCTTGCCCCTAGGATCCCTGAGGGGGTCAGGTGGATGTCCCCCCACCCCATGGGTCCCCTGAGGGGGGGTCAGGCGTGCGTGTTCCCCCCAGCCCCCTCAAGCTTTGGATGCTGACGAGGAGACCTGAGCTGTGGCTTTCATGAGAGTCGCTCTTTTCTTCCAATAAGGCGGCGTTTCGATTTCCAGAATCCCTCGCGGATGGATCGCAACGTGGAGATGTTCATGACCATCGAGAAATCCCTGGTGCAGGTGAGAGGCGCCGCCCCTGGCCCCCCAGGACCCCCCCTTGTGTCCCCCACTCTGCTCACTGCTCTGCTCTCCTTCCCCAGAACAACTGCCTGGCCCGACCTAATATCTTCCTGCACCCGGAGATCGAGCCCAAGCTGCTCAGCAAGCTGAAGGACATTGTCAAGAGGCACCAGGTTGGTGGCAGTGCCGGAGTGGGGGGCACAGGGGGGGTCCCATCCAGTGCCTCAGCCCTCAATCCCCTCTCCCTCGCTCCCCTCACAGGGCACGGTGACCGAGGACAAGAGCAATGCATCCCACATCGTCAGCCCCGTTCCTGGGAACCTGGAGGAAGGTGGGTGCAGGGAGGAGCCCTCTACTCCAGGCTCATGGTTTTGGGGGTGTCTGGGGGCCAGGGCCGTGCTCAGCACCCGCCGCACTCTGTGTCTCCCACAGAGGAGTGGGTCCGGCCGGTCATGAAACGCGACAAGCAGGTCCTGCTGCATTGGGGGTACTACCCTGACAGGTGAGGGGGCCTGGGGGGCTGTGGGGGCATGCCAGGAGCCTGACAGAGCCATCCCCATGCCCGTGGGGTGCCCACCCCGCTGTGGGTGCCACTCCCAGCCCCTCCCTCTGCGCCCGCAGCTACGACACCTGGATCCCTGCCAGCGAGATCGAGGCCTCCGTGGAGGATGCTCCGACACCAGAGAAGCCCCGCAAGGTAACGGGGTCCCCCAGGTTGGGATGGCAGCTGTGTCCCCCTCACTTGCCCGTGACGCAGCCCTGGCCCTGCCCCACAGGTCCACGCCAAGTGGATCCTGGACACGGACACCTTCAATGAGTGGATGAACGAGGAGGACTACGAGGTCACAGACGAGAAGAGCCCCGTCACCCGCAGGAAGAAGATCTCGGCCAAGACGCTGACAGATGAGGTTGGAAGGGAGTGACGAAGCCATGGGGGGGACACATGGAGGTCTCTGCTTGGCCACCGCACTCGGCTGGACCCAGGGACCCCCCATTCCCCCCAGGTGAACAGCCCCGACTCGGACCGGCGGGACAAGAAGGGGGGCAACTACAAGAAGCGGAAGCGCTCGCCCTCCCCTTCGCCCACCCCAGAGGCCAAGAAGAAGAACGCAAAGAAGGGGTGAGTGGGGTCTGGGCATGGCAGGAGGAATTTGGGGGCGCCTGGAGAATGAGAGAGGTGTTTGCCAAAGCATTTTTGGTGTGAGGTGGTGAAAGCGCGGTGACTGATGAGGGGACGGTGCCGCCTGTTCGCAGCCCCGCCACCCCCTACAACAAATCCAAGCGCGGGCACCGCGAAGAGGAGCAGGAGGACCTGACCAAGGACATGGATGAGCCTTCGCCCGTCCCCAACGTGGAGGAGGTCACCCTGCCCAAGACAGGTCAGGGCAAGGGGCTCTGCAGCCCCCCTGGGGTCCTGGGATGGAGTGGGGGCATCTTCGGGGTGCTCAGCGCCACTTCCCCCCCTTGCAGTCAACACTAAGAAGGACTCGGAGTCTGCGCCTGTCAAGGGGGGCACCATGACAGACCTGGGTGAGTCTGAGCTGTGGGGCTGAGTGCTGCAGGGATTCCCTGGCACCGCAGACCCAGCAGCGCCCAGAACCGGCCCCGTTCTCTTCTCTTCCAGATGAGCAGGAGGACGAGAGCATGGAGACAGCCGGCAAGGTGAGGCCCTGGGCTGGTGCTCCTGCAGAGGAGATGTTGCCACCCCAGCACCAGCGCTACCATTGCTGGATGTTGCCTCTTTATCCCTCTGTTCCTGTCCTTCTTTTGGGGACAAAAAAGCCCCTTTCTGCCTTTCTGCTCCCCCCTGGGGCTGCAGGTGGCTCTGCCCTAGGCCATTGGCCTCATCCTGCTCTTGGTGAGGATGAGGAAGGGTGCAGAAAGGGGGCTTAGGACCCCCTTGCCCACGTGGTGCTGGTCCCCGGCAGGACGAGGAGGAGAACGGCACCGGGAGCAAGGGGGAGCAGGCCAAGAACCCCGACCTGCACGAGGACAACGTGACCGAGCAGACCCACCACATCATCATCCCCAGCTACGCCGCCTGGTTCGACTACAACAGGTATGGAGCCACCCCAGGGCACCCCCAGACCCTGTGGAGCTGCTGAGGCGAGGGGGCAGCCCTGGGTACCCCCAGACCCTGAGGAGCTGCTGAGGCAAGGGGGGAGCCCCGGGGCACCCCCAGACCCTGCAGAGCTCCCGAGGCGAGGGGGGAGCCCCGGGGCACCCCCAGATCCCACGGAGCTGCTGCGGCAAGGGGAGAACCTCAGGGCACCCCCAGACCCCGTGGAGCTGCCGAGGCGAGGGGGGAGCCCTGGGCACCCCAGATCCTGCAGAGCCCTCCTCACGTGTTTCCTCTTTGCAGCGTCCACGCCATCGAGCGCCGGGCCCTGCCCGAGTTCTTCAACGGGAAGAATAAATCCAAGACCCCAGAAATGTGAGGCCGAACCCCACCCCGTTCCCCCGTCCCTCCCGGTGCCGGTGCTGACGCTCGTGGCTCTCCCCAGATACCTGGCTTACCGCAACTTCATGATCGACACCTACCGGCTGAACCCCCAGGAGTACCTCACCTCCACCGCCTGCCGCCGCAACCTGGCCGGCGACGTCTGTGCCATCATGCGGTGGGTGCGGCGCCCGAGGGGCCAGGGGGGCTGCTCCACTGAGGACCCCGGCAGGGTCTGAGCCCCAATATTCCGCAGGGTCCACGCCTTCCTGGAGCAGTGGGGCCTCATCAACTACCAGGTGGATGCCGAGAGCCGGCCCACCCCCATGGGCCCCCCGCCGACCTCCCACTTCCACGTCCTGGCCGATACCCCCTCGGGGCTGGTACCGCTGCAGCCCAAGACGCCGCAGGTGGGTGCGCGGCGGCGGCCGCTTCTCTCCCAGCCGCGTTCCCCCCGCTCCCCTTTGCTTCCCCCGGTCCCCGCAGGGGCCGGGTGTGGGATGTGGGGTGCGGCGGGGGGAAAGGGGGTGGGGGGGGGGGGATCGCACAGCTTCGATCCGTGCCTCAGGGCCGGCAGAGCGACGGCGACGCCAAGACGGGCCGCAAGAGCAAAGAGATCGAAGACCTCGTCACCGAGACGGTGAAGGGGAAGCCGGAGCTGGTAGGCGGCTTCTCGGGGTCCGTCCCCCCGCCGCTGGCCGAGGAAGGCTCCTTCCCTCCTCCCCCTCGCGCCCCGCATGCCGCCCTGCCCCGGGGAGCAGGGACGCGGGGGGGACACCGTGACGAGACGGGGCACCGAGGTTTCTCCGGGCAGGGGGTGGTGGGGACAGTGGCGACCTCGCGGCCCGTCCCCCGCGTCCCCAGCGTCCCCTCTCCTCCTGGCAGCAGACCTCGGCCTCGCAGCAGATGCTCAACTTCCCTGACAAGAGTAAGGAGAAGCCGGCTGACATGCAGAACTTCGGCCTCCGCACTGACATGTACACCAAGAAGAACGTCCCCTCCAAGGTGGGCACCCCGGGACCCCTCCCTGCCCGCTGCCACTCCCGCCACCGCTCACCCCTCTCTGTCCCCGCAGAGCAAAGCGGCCGCCAGTGCCACGCGGGAGTGGACGGAGCAGGAGACACTGCTGCTGCTGGAGGTGAGTGAGGAACCATGGGGAGGGGGAGACAGGGCTGCCGGACCCAGCTGATGCCCCCCTGCACTGTCCCAAAGGCCCTGGAGATGTACAAGGACGATTGGAACAAGGTGTCGGAGCACGTGGGCAGCCGGACACAGGACGAGTGCATCCTGCACTTCCTGCGCCTGCCGATCGAGGATCCCTACCTGGAGGACTCGGAGGCGTCGCTGGGGCCCCTGGCCTACCAGCCCATCCCCTTCAGCCAGTCGGGCAACCCCGTCATGAGCACTGTTGCCTTCCTGGCCTCCGTCGTCGACCCCCGTGTCGCCTCCGCCGCCGCCAAGTCAGCTCTGGGTAACACAGACCCTCACGGCCTGGGGCAGGTGGGAGGCAGGGTTGGGGTCTGGCTGCGTCCTGGGGTACAGGGGGGCTGTGGCGTGGGGGGTGGGACCTGGGGAGAGGGGACGGGGCTTGGTGGGAGAGGGATGGGTGCTTGGGGGAGGCCTTTAGGAGAGTGGGGTATGTCCTATAGGGGGTTCTATAGGGAGAGAGGATGAGTCCCAGGGGGAGATGGAAAAGTTCTATGGGGAGATAGGATGAGGCCTCTGGGGAGATGGCAATGAGCCCCGCAGGACTGCCTGCGGGGAGAGTGGGTGGGTCTTAGGTGGAGATGAGATGGGTTCTGTGGGGAGAAAGGCTACGTCCTGTGAGGAGTCTGACACGGAAATGGAGTAGGTCCTAGGAGTAGATGGGATGAGTCCTGGGGAGAGACGGGAGGAGTCCTAAAGAAGAATGGGAATTATCCTTCAGGGAGTCCTGTGGGGAGATGGGATGAGTCCTGTGGGGAGACAGGTTGGATTCTATAGGACTCAGGATGTCTACCTATGGAACTCCCTGTGGGGAGACCATTGATTCCTCCATGGAGGCAGGATGACTCTTGGGAAGAGATAGGATGAGCCCTATGGAGAGGTGGGACAAGCACTGTGGGGAGGGAGGGTGAGGGATGGGCTGAGCTCCCCAGGGGGACACAAATCTGGAGGCCAGGGTTGGCTCCGAGGGTGCTCCCAGCCCCACTCCTGGTCCCGCTGAGTGTCCACGCGCCCCCCCTGCAGAGGAGTTCTCCAAGATGAAGGAGGAGGTGCCCACGGCTCTGGTGGAGGCCCACGTGCGCAAGGTGGAGGAGGCGGCCAAGGTGACGGGCAAGGCCGACCCCGCGTTCGGGCTGGAGAGCAGCGGCATCGCCGGCACCACCTCGGACGAGCCGGAGCGCATCGGTGAGGGGGGGGTGATGAGTTTGCCAGGGCTGGGGGGAAGGTGGTAGCAGGGTCTGAGCCTGTGTTTGCGTCCCCAGAGGAGAGCGGCGCGGAGGAGATGCGGGCGGAGGCGCAGCCGGCGGAGGAGAAGAAGGAGGCGAAGGTATCGGTGGCACGGGGAGGGGGCACGGGGGCACGGGGTGGGGGCTGGTGCGGGGACTCCAGTGGCCGCGGGGCCGGTGCCTCCCCAGGAGCCCCGGGATGGTGTTGCCGAGGAGGAGGCAAAGGAGAAGCCAGGGGAGGCACCCAAGAAGGAGGAGGAGAAGGGGAAGGAGGTGGAGAGCGAGAAGGAACCCGACAAGGGTGATGGCGATGGCACAGGTGAGTGGGAAACCCGGCTGGGGGCACGCTGAGCCCCTCCATGGCCCGGCCGCGCTGCCACGGCCCCATCCTGCCACAGGGGAACCTGAGAAGGAGAAGGAGGCAAAGGAGGGGCCGGATGAGGTGCCCAAGGAGCCATCAGAGCCTGAGGCTGAGCGCAAGGCCAAGGTGGAGCGGGACATTGGCGAGGGGAACCTCTCCACTGCCGCCGCCGCAGCCCTGGCCGCCGCTGCCGTGAAGGCCAAGGTGAGGGGCTGGGAAGGGGGGATCTGGGGGCCGGGGGGAGGCAGCCCCGGTGTGGGTGCTGAGCCCGCCACCCCGTCCCCCCTCAGCACTTGGCAGCCGTGGAGGAGCGGAAAATCAAGTCTCTGGTGGCACTGCTGGTGGAGACGCAGATGAAGAAGCTGGAGATCAAACTGCGGCATTTTGAGGAGCTGGAGACCATCATGGACCGGGAGCGCGAGGCCGTGAGTGCTGGCAGCGGCCACGGCGGGGCCGGGCAGTCAGGGGCTCACAAGGGTCCCAGGATGGGTCAGGGGCTCACAAGGGTCCCAGGATGGGCCAGGAACTCCAGAGGGATCCAGGATGGGTCAGGGGATCCCAAGGATCCCGAGACAGGCTGGGGGGCTTGTGAGGGTCTCAGATGTGTCAGAAGATCCCAGGACTGGCCAGGGGCTCTTGAGTGTCCCAGGAGTTGGCTGTGCGTGCTGGGGGCAGCCATGGGGGGGTTTCCCCGCCCCGGCCCCCTGCGCTGACCCCCACCCCACGCCCCCCCCCAGCTGGAATACCAGCGGCAGCAGCTGCTGGCCGACCGCCAGGCGTTCCACATGGAGCAGCTGAAGTACGCGGAGATGCGCGCCCGCCAGCAGCACTTCCAGCACCTGCAGCAACAGCAGCAGCAGCAGCCGCCACCACTGCCGCCGGGCGCACAGCCCCTGCCCGCCGCCGCCGCGCCCCTGGCCCCCGCCGCGCACCCGCTGGCCGCGCCACCCGCACCCGCCATGGTGGCCCCCGCTGAGACCGTGGGGCCCCCGCTGCCCGGGGCTCCCCCTCCGCAGCAGCCGCCGCCGCCGGGCGCCCCGGCTGTCGTCCCGCACGGTGAGTGTGTGTGGGGGGGGTGTCCCGTGGACTGCGCACGGGAGATGGCAGCAAGGATGGGGTTCACAGTGCTGACACCCCTTCTCCCCGCAGCCCCGGCGCCGTTCCCCGGGCAGCAGCCGCCGTCCCAGAGCCTGGCTGGGAGCCTGGGTGGCAGCGGCCACCCCGCCATGCCCGGTAATGCGCCCGCGGCCTTGTCCTTCGGGCTCGCGCCATCCGCCATCCCGCTGAGCATGGCTAACCCCCCCTGCGAGCCGCTCCCTGCTAACCCCCCCGCGCTCCCGCTGCATGGGGCCCTGGCCAGCAGCATGGCAACCGGGGGGGGGCTGCCCCCCACCTCCCACCCCCCCGGCCTGGCACTGCCGCCGCAGCCCGCGGGGGGCTCGGCCGCCGCGCACAGCCCCGCCATCGTGGCCGCCGTGCAGGGAAGCCTCCTTCCCAACCCAGGCCTCCTCGCAGGTGAGATTTTTTAGGGGGGGGTGTGGGGGGCACACAGTGTGTGTGTGGGGGGGGTCCCACTGGCAATGGCGGGGGAACCCATTGGGATGGGGGATTCATTCGCGGGCATGGGGATGGGGTGGGGGGGTGACTATGACCCCTCGCGGGAGCTGCTTGTGCCCCACTGTGTGCCCCCCCCTCTCCATTTAACCCCCCCTTCCTTTGTTTTCTCTCCCCACAGACCAGGGCCCCCCCTTGCAGATGGACCCCATCGCGCCCAGCCCCAGCACCGCCACCCCTGTCCCCCCCACGCAGTGAACCCCCCCCCCCGAACCCCACCGCTGCCGCCAGCCCGGGGAGAGCGGCCCCTCCCACCCCAAAGGACCCCCCCCGAACCCACTTTCCCCCCCTCCCCAGCTTCAGAATTTTTTTATGATTGTCCCAGATTTTATTTAAGCGTCCGTGGGCGGCCGGGGATGCTGCCCCCCCCGGCTATTTATGAAACAGCCCCGACCCCCCTGGCTCAAGGGCATTTCCCACTCCCCCCACCCCCTCAACCCCTGCTCAGTTCTCATCTCCTCCCCCCACCCCTTTTTGTTTTTTTAAAAAACCAACAAAAAATAAAATTCCAAGTCCCTGGGGCGGGAAGAAAAATGACCTCAGAATGAGGGGATGGGGGGGACAAAGGTGGGGGACAGGGACTCTGGGTTCACTACGCAGGGTCTGTTTGGGGGCGCGGGGGATAAAGTGGGGGGCACAGAGACTGGATTTGTGGTACAGGATCTGGGGGAGACTACAAAGTCGGGGGGACAGAGATTCTGACCTCATGGTGCAGTCTTGGGGGGCACAAGGAGGAGGGGAAACACAAAGATTCCAGAGCCAGCGTTACCTTTCTGACACTTTATTTGATGCCATGAAGCAATAATTTAGCCGGTGGGGCCGGAGGCTGGGGGGGGGCTCGGGGGTGGTGGCAGGAAAATGAGGGAAAAGGCACAAAATCCAAAGTGAAGGAGGGGGAAATGCGAGGACAGGTGTGGTCTTCAGCCGCTCAGCACCATCCGGACCAGCTCTGCAGAGAGAAAGGGGGAGGAAAGCAGGGTGAGGGCGGGGGGTCCTGCAGGGCCCCCCCGCCCTTGTCCCAGAGAGAGGCAGGAAAACCAAAGTCAAACAGCGCAGGGAGGAGTTGGCGTCGCCGCAGTCGGGGTTGGGGGGGGCTCTGCTGCACCCCCACCCCAGCACCCTCATCCCCGGGGTGGGGGGGCTCCATGCATAGGGGGGGCATGCGGGGTGGGGAGGGGAGTCTGCACTGAGAGCGAAACCGAAACCAGGCGGGCTACTTTTTTTTTTTTTTTATATAAAAAAGAAAAAAATAGCAAAAATAATAAAAAAACAAGGCTACTGGAAAAAAACAGGAAGGAAAAAAAGGTTTGAGCGAGGAGGGGAGCGGAGCTGTTACCCCTGGTGTCACCCCGACAGGATGTGTCGCACAAACGCTGGCGGGAAGGAAGGAGACGTGATGGTCAGGGAGGGACGGGACGCGCTGAGCCCCCCCATGGGACCCCCCCCTCACCTTCGTAGTTGATGCAGCCATTGCTGTCCTCATGCCCGGCCACCAACTGCTCCACCTCCTCCTCTGTCATCTTCTCACCTGTGGGACAGCAATAGCCTGTGTCATCCCGGGAAATGGGGGGGCAATGGGGCTTTGGGGGGGGCTGGGGGTTCATGAGGGTCCCAGGTGGAACAGGACCTCCCAAGGATCTGGGTTGGGCCATGGGTTCACAAGGATCCCTGGATGGGCCAGGGTGTCACGAGGAGCCTGGGATGGGCCAAGGGCTGCTGGGGATCCCTGGATGGGCCAAGTGCTCGGCAAGGATCTCGGGTCAGGCCAGAGGTTCGTGGGGTCCCCACGGCTTTGGGATGTTCAGGGATGGCCAAGGGGGGGTCCCTGAGGTCTCATGGGGCTCGGGGATGCAGGCAGAGAGGGAGAGGTGACGCTCACCCAGGGTGACGAGGACGTGGCGGATCTCGGCGCCCATGACGGTGCCGTTGCCCTCCTTGTCGAACACCCGCAGCCCCTCCACGTAGTCCTCGAAGCAGCCCTGGTCCTTGTTCTTGGCGATGGTTTGCATCATGGGCAGGAACTGCTCGAAGTTCAGCGTCTTCAGGTTCATCTCTGCGGGAGATTGGGGATGGGGGGGGTTGGGCTGAGTAGGGGGTCCAGGGGGGGATCTGGGGAGGGCGTGGGTGGGGCTCCCCACTCACCATCACTCTTGGGGTTGCCCAACACCTTCATGACCTCAGCGTTGGTTGGGTTCTGGCCCAGCGCCCGCATCACATCCCCGCACTGGGAATACAGGATCTTCCCATCTCCCGTGCGGTCGAAGAGCTGGAACGCTTCCTTGAATTCTGCCGGGACCCCCCCCCCCACAACCCCCCCATGTCAGCAGCTCCGGGATCCCCACACAGAGATCTCTCCCCCCTCCCCACACCTCCCATGCCCAGGGATGCTGCATCTCCACTGATGGGACCTCACAGCCTGTACCCCTGGAACCCCCACACCTCGGGGACCCCCCTAACCTTTGTCCCCCCTCCCCCTGCATCCCTGGAACCCCCACACCTCGGGGACACCCCTAACCTTTGTGTCCCCCTCCTCCTGGGACCCCCCCCACACCTCGGGGACCCCCTAACCTGTGTCCCTCCCCCTGCAGTCCTGGGACCCCCACACCTCAGGGACCCCCCTAACCTTTGTCCCCCCTCCTCCTGCATCCCTGAGACCCCCACACCTTGGGGACCCCCTAACCTGTGTCCCTCCTCCAGCATCCCTGGGACCCCCACAACCTCGGGGACCCCCTAACCTGCGTCCCCCCTCCTCCTGCATCCCTGGGACCCCCACAACCTCGGGGACCCCCTAACCTGTGTCCCTCCTCCTCCATCCCTGGGATCCCACACCTGGGGAACCCCAATACCTGTCTGTCCCCCCCCCCCACCCCGGGACCCTGCGGGCTCCTCTTTCCCCCGCCCCAGCCTTGGGTCAGGTTTCGTTTCCACCCAGGATCCGGTTTCCCAGCGGACGCTGGGATGGAGGATGCGGCCGCCCGACTCCGGGATGCTGCCCCTCACCCAACACCTCCCGGGATGCTGCCCCCTCCAACCCCCCCCCGCCGCCTCTCCCGCCCCGCCCGGGCCGGATCCGGGCCGCTCCCCGCCCGTCCCCCCCCCCCGCAGGAATGCGGCCCGGCGTGCTGTGCCCTTGTACGGGCAAATGGCGCAGGAGCGCCTTCCCCCGCCCCGCACCCCCCCACTCCGGTCCAGATCACGCATCCCCAGCTCCGCGCCCTCCTCCGTCCGAAACCCGCCGGTTCCGGCCCCGCATCTCCCGGTCCCGGGTCCAGTCCCGATTCCCCCAGTCCCGTATCCGTGACATCCCCTCCCCCCCCACCCCCGGTCCTGACCCGCATCCCGGTCCCAACCCGCATCCCGGTCCCGCCTTTCCCCCCCGCCGCCTCCCAGCCCCACAACCCTCTCGTCCCGATTCCCCCGCTCTCGAATCTCCCCCACCCCACGATCGGTCTCGTCCAGAAGGGACTTTGCACCCGGAGCCGCGGGAGCCAGCGCAGCGGAGCGGGGCGGGGAGGGTCCCGGTTCCGGGACTGGAGGGGGCGATGTCCTGGTTACCGGTACCGGGGAGGGGCGGGGTGTCCAAGTTCCCGGTGCCGGGCGAGGGGCGGAGGGGGTTTTGGGGAGGTCCCGGTGCCGGTCCCGGTCACTCACCTGCTGTTTGCTCCTCCGTGAAGTCACACTGCGGGGACAGTGCGGGTCAGCGGCCACCGGCATCGGTGCCCCCGCCCCGCTCCATCCCCCCCTCCCCCGCCAGTGTTCGGTACCGGTGCCCGGTGCTGATGCTCGGGCCCGGTGCCCGGTACCCACCGCCCAAAGATTCCTCCAGCCCCTTCTTCCCCCCTCCCGCGCCTTCCGGTGTCCAGTCCCGGTTCCCGGTGTGATGCCCGGTGCCAGTACTCACTCCCGGTCCCCGGTACCCATCGCCCGCCAAGAACCGCCGCTTCCCGGTGCCCGTTCCCGGTGCCGGTACCCGATAGCGGTGCCCGCCGGATCCCCCGCTACCCTCACCCTCCGATGCCCGGTCCCAGTCCCGGTGCCGATTCCCGGTGCCGAGTTCCGGTCCCGGTACGATGCCCGGTGCCGGTATCCGGTATCGGTGCCCACCGACACCACTCCCACCGCTCTCCCCGCCCCGCCCCATCCGAGACTCCGGTCCTGGTTTCCGGTGCCCGTTCCCGGTGTGACGCCCGGTGCCCGTTGCGAGTCCCGGTCCCCGGTATCGGTGTCCGTTCCCGGTGTGACGCCCGGTGCCCGTTGCCAGTCCCAGTCCCGGTCCCCGCCAACCGCTCCCGTTCCTCTTCCCCCCCCACCCCGCGCCCCCCCCCCCCCCCGGTTCCGGTGCCCGGTGTGATGCTCCCCCCCCCGCCATCCCCCCCCCCCGGTTCCGGTGCCCGGTGTGATGCCCGATGCCCGGCTCGCAGTCCCGGTGCCCACCATGGCGGCGTCCGCTCCCGTCGGTTCTCGCAGCTCCGGCGCTCCCCAAGCACCGCCCCCCGCCCCCTTTTGGTCGCGTCAGCGCCCGCCGTTGTGCATTATTCATGAGGAGGCGGGGCTTGACCTTGACCTGGCCCCGCCCGCCTGGTGATGCTTTGCCCATAGATGGGCACCGAGCTGGGCCGGGGGGGGGGGGCTGGGGTCACCCCATGGTCTGCATCCCACGGGGAGGAGGGGGGATCCCCCAACGGCCACACCCAAGGCGGGGGGGGGGGGGGGGGGCACTCCAACTGGGGACCTCATAGGGACACCTCGGGGGGAGGGGGGGGACATCCTGTGACAGCACCCCCCCCGATGGGGACACCCCATGAATGGAGGACCCCCAAGGGCCGAGCCCCACCAGCATCACCCTAAGAGGGACAGGAGAATGGGGACACCTGAGGGACAACCCAAGGACCATGCCCTATGGATGGCATCCCATGGGGGACACCATGACGGGGACACCCCCAAGGACCACGCGCCATGGGGACATCGCAATGACCGTGGCCTGAGGGGATGATGGGGTGGCAACCCACCAAGGGACACCACGATGGGGGACACCTCACAGTGGGGAACACCCTAATGACACCCCCCCAGCCCCATGGGGACACCCCAGTAGGGACATTTGGATGAGGAGCACCCCACGAGGGACTCCCCCCAAAACCACACGAAGACGCTACCATTTCCTCTCTCCTTTATTATTGGACGGGGGGCACAGGGCTGCAGCCCCCGGAAGGCAGCGCGGGGTCAGCGCGGCGATGGCGCGGTGGCATCACGGCGGTGGCAACATGGTGGTGGCATCACGGTGGTGGCATCATGGTGGCAGCATCACGGTGGCAGTGGCAGGGGCTCTGCCAAAAGCGTCTCCCCAGGAAGGGCGGGGGGGAGGGTGGGGGGGCGGAGAGGGCACAACCCCAACCGCCCCACGCCGAGGCGATGGCGAAGGCACGAGGTGCGTAAACAGTCTGGGGGGGGGGGCCCAGCCTGGCCCCCTCCCACGCGTCTTTGGTCAATGGCGAGGCTGGGGGAGGGGGGGGGGGGCTGGAGGGTGCGGGGGGGCGGGGGCAGGAGCAGCCTTAGGACGGGGGGAATGTGTTGTGGTGTGTCCCCCCAACACCTTTCCTGCTTCCCCAGGCACAGCGAGGACGAGGGGGTTCCCGGGGGGGGGGCCCAGCTCTAAGGATGGCTTCGGTCATCCTGCAGCTCATACCTTGAGGGGGGAAAGTGGGGGTGAGACTGAGGAGGAAAAATTGGGGGGGGGGGGGGGGGATCAGGGGATCACAGCCCCCCCCCCCCCCCCATGCCCAAGAGATCCAAAAGGAGCCCCCAGGGACCTCCCCCCCCCGAGCCTAGCCCAGGCTTCCCCAGCAGTTCCACCCCCCCACCCCCCCCCCCCCCCCCTTCCCCCAACTCCAATCCCTAAGACAGAACCCCCCCCCCCCCGGGACCCCCAGCCCCACTCACCAGCGGGGCCCCCCCTCGGATAGATCCACCTGCGCCAGGTCCAGATGGAGCTGGAGGAGAGCAAGGGTTCAAAGGGGCCCCTAGACCCCCCCCGCTCCCCACCCCCCCGAACCCCCCCCCCCCCCCCATACCTTCCCCAGCACCTCCTTCTCCCGTGACACAAAGGACAGCGTGGATTTGACCTGAGCTTCCAGCTTGCGCCGCGAGGCCTCCTCAAGGGAAATGTCCCACTCGAACCTGGGGAGATGGGGCTGTACTGGGCACTACCGGGCAGCACAGCAGCGTACTGGGCCATACTGGGCCATACTAGGCCGGCCTGGCCGGCGCCCCCACCTCTCGTTGAAGTCGGGGTTCAGGGTTCTCCTCTGGACGCCCGTTTTCCTCTTGGAGCCGCGGCCGCGGTCAGGCAGCAGCACCAGCGACACGTAAGGGTCTGGGGGCTCCTTCGACAGCGCCCGCAGCTTCCTGGGGGGCGGGGGGAAGAGGGATGGGGCTCGAGGACTCTGTGGGAGGGGTGTTCTGGCTCCCAGCAGCCCCCTCCAGTCCACCCCAGTCCCCCCCAGTCTCACCTGCAGGCGTGGACGATGGCCACGAGCTTGCGCTCGTCGCGGTGGTACCAGAGGGAGAGTTGCACACGGGGCGCGGGGCTGCGGGGGGCGAGGGGGGGGCTCAGCACACCCAGGACCACCCCTGACCCCCCCAGTATGGGGGGGCTCAGCACCCCTAGGGCTCCCAGCATGGGGGAGCTCCGTACCCCAGCACTGGGGGGGGGGGCTCAGCGCCTCTGGGACCCCAGCACTGGGGAGAGGGGGTGGGTTTCACCCCCCACACCCTGCC
The DNA here is from genome assembly GCA_033556795.1 of Tapera naevia. Lineage (NCBI taxonomy): Eukaryota > Metazoa > Chordata > Aves > Cuculiformes > Neomorphidae > Tapera > Tapera naevia. Next base: position 95,956 of record JAUMJJ010000985.1, on the reverse strand, counting down.
TGGGGGTTGTGCTGTGAGGCATGGGGGTGGGTGTTGGGGATGGGTGTTCAGGGGGGGTCCTACACACCCCCTCCCCTACCTGTCAGGTGGGGGCAGGCGCTGGCGCAGCCCCCCTGCCCCGCTCTCCTCCTCCCCGGGGGGCATCAGCTCGGGGGCTGTGTCCCCCCCCGCAGCAGAGACCCTGCTGGCCCCCTCCTCCACCTGCTGTGACACCAGCACCTGGGGGGTGAGCAGAGGGTGTGTGGGGGGGGTCCCAGCTTCCCCCTCATCCCTCTCCCCCCCCCCCCCCAGGCCCGCACTTACCCCCAGCTGTGCCCGCAGCAGGATTTGCCCCCCCCCGGCCAGGGGGAGCCACCCGTCCACTGCGAGACCCTCGCCTGCCAGGAGCCGCGGCAGAGGCAGCGTCAGGGTGCCCAGAGAAGACCCCCCCTCCTCCTTCACCTGCAGGAACAGTGGCTCAGGGTGGGACCCCCGGAGTGGGGGTGGGACCCCTGGAGTGGGGGTGGGATCCCCCACCCTGCTGTGGCGACCCCCAGTACGAGGACAGGAACCCCACCCTGTGGTGGGACCCCCACCATGGGGACAGGACCCCCCCACACCCCAGGACAGGACCCCCACCTGCAGCTCCAGCGACTCCACGTGGGGCCTCTTGATGAGGAAGGAGAAGCCTTCGTCCCACACTGGCTCCGTGGTCGGGGCACAGGTCTGGGGGCACGAGGGTGGGTGAGACCCCCTTTTTGTGCCACTCCAGTCCCCCCCTTCGCACCCCCAACCCCTCACCTTGGTCTTGACAGAGATGTCGCGCACGGCCAGGATGGCGAAGGCGGACGGAGGCTTGGAGCCCTTGCGGAGCTGGGGGACAGAGGGGATGGATTGGGATGGATTGGGAATGCTGGGGATGATGGGGATGGATGGGGACGAATGGATGGGATGATGAGGACAGGGGGATGGGTGGATGGGAATGGATTGGGAATGATGAGGATGGATTGGGGATGCTGGGAATGATGGGGACGAATGGATGGGATGATAAAGACAGGTGGATGGGTGGATGGGAATGGATTGGGAATGATGAGGATGGATTGGGAATGCTGGGAATGATGGGGACGAATGGATGGGATGATAAAGACAGGTGGATGGGTGGATGGGAATGGATTGGGAATGATGGGAATGGATGGGGATGGAGGGGGATGGATTGGGAATGCTGGGGATGATGGGGACGAATGGATGGGATGAATGATGGGAATGGATGGATGGACATGGATGGATGGGGCTGCCTGGGGCAGGGCTGTGAAGACCCCGCCGGGGCAGCCACTCACCGGGAGCTCGGCCGCGCGGTCCACGAAGACGGAGAGGAGCGCGGCCGAGAGCTCCTCGCTGCGGGGCGGCTGCAGGAGGCTGTTGGTGTGCAGGACCTGCGGGGGGAGAGGGGTCCCAGCGCCGTGCGGGGATGCACAGGGACAGGGATGGGGATGGGGAGAGGGACACGGGGAGGTAAAAGGGACAGGGATGGGGATGAACAGGGATAGGGATGGATAGGGATGCACAGGGATAAGGGATGGGGATAGGGATGAGGGCAGGATAGGGACAGGGGAGGGATAGGAATAAGGATGGATAGGGATAGAGATAGGGAGAGATTAGGGATGGATAGGGATGGATAGGGATGGATAGGGATAGGGATGAGGATAGATAGGGATAGGGACGGGGATGGGGATGGGGATGGGGATGGGGATGGATAGGAATAGGGATGGGGTCGGGATAGGGATAGGGAGGGATGTGGGATGGATAGGAAAGAAGGATGGGGATAAGGGATAAAGGATAAGGGATAAAGGATAAGGGATAAAGGATAAGGGATAAAGGATAAGGGATAAAGGATGGGAATGGGATAGGGACAGGATGCACAGGGATGGGGACAGGGATAGGAATGGAGGCTCACAGGGACAGGAACAGGGATGCCCGGGGAAGGGTGCAAGGATGGGCACAAGGACGGGGCCAGCAGAGCCCCCAGCTCGGTACCTGCTCCAGGAGGGCGGCGCTGGGCCGGGGCTCCAGGCTCTCCAGCCGCACGTGCAGCCGCCCCGACTTCACCTCCTCCAGGGGCAGCCACTGGGGGATGGGGGTTGCACATGAGACCCCTGGGATTGCCCCCCCTGACCCCTGCAGCCCCTCCAGCCCCCCCTACCCTACCTCATCCACGACGCGGCAGCTCAGCACGCGCCTCAGTGGCACCTTGCACCTTGTGGGGGAGGAGGCAGTCGGTGAGACCCTTGTGGGGGGGAGAGGGTCACCCCCCCAGCCCCCCCCCATACCCCCCCAGCACCCACCGGCCCAGGAAGTCATCCTTGTCCACGTCCTTGTCGAAGAGGTCGAATTCCACATCTTGTCCCGCGACGTCGTCCACGATCGCCTGGTGGGGGGCAGGGGCCCACCTCAGTTTCCCCTCCTGGAGGGGGTGGGACCCCCTCCTCCCCAGTCTCAGCCCGTTTGTGCCCTCCCAGGGGATGTGGGCAGAGCCAGGTACCTCGTAGACCTCGTTCCAGCGGGGGTTGAGGTCCTCCTTGACCACGCGGCTGCGGAAGAGCCGCCCGCCCGCGCGCACCTTGGCGTAGGGGTCGGAGCGGCCCCTCACGACACCCTTGAAGAAGTTGTCCTTGGCGATCAGGTCCTCAGCCTCCAGGAGGTGAATCCGCAGCACTCGCTGGGGACACGGGGACACACCGGGCGCTGGCACGGGGGCCTCCAGCTCCCACAGTCCCACCCAGGACACCCCCATCCTGCCCCCGAGGACCCCCATCCTACCCCTGGGCTCCAATACTGCACCCTGGGACCCTCATCCTTCCCCACAGGACCCCTTTCCCATCCTCACCCCAGGATCCCTCATCCTGATCCTCAGATCCCCCTCCAGTCCCCGAGCCCCTCCCCGCGACAATTATCCTGATCCCCCAGGACCCCCCCACCCTAATCCCAGGAATCTTCACACCCTGATCCCCAGAAACCCTCATCCTGACCCGGGATCCATCCTGCACCCTGGGACCCTCATCCTGCCCCACAGGAACTTCCACCCCAATTCCAGGACCACCCCCATCCTGCCCTCTGGGACCCCCTCCAGTCCCTAAGCCCCATTCTGCCCCTCTCGGGAACCCTCATCCTGCCCCCCAGGTCCTTCCCCAGCCCCTCAGCACCATCCTGCCCCCAGACTCCCCCAGTCCCATCCCACTTTGCTCCCTCCCAGCCCCCTCCAGCTCCCCGACGCCCCTCCCCACCTCGGTACCAAACTGGGGGTCCGGGCTGGCCTTTGGGGGCCGCTGGGGACCCTCGGGTCTGACAGAGGAGTCCGGCTGCCCCGGGGGTGCTGCAGGGGGGACCCCATCCTCGGGGGCATCGAGGAAGAGCACCTGCAGGGTCGGGGGTCAGCGGGAGGGGGGGGTTGGCAGGGCAGGGCCCCCCTCAACCCCCTTGACCCCCCCTCACCCGCAGGACCAGCTTGAGGTGCAGGCGACTGCGCGGCCCCGAGTGCTGCAGCGGGAACGGCTGCGCCAGAGCCAGGTCGGGGGCGTCCAGCAGGCGGGCGAGGGGCAGCGAGAGCGAGCCCAGGGTGCCCTGGCGAGGGTCATCCTTCACCTGGGGGGCACAGGGGGTCAGGGGGGCACAGGGGGAAACAGGGGGGAGAGAGGGGGAAATGGGGATCACTGGGGAAATCGGGGGTGAGGAGGGGGAAATGAGGGAAACAGGGGTCGGGGGGGTCACTGGGGAAATGGGGGAAAGGGGGAAAATGGGGGCGAGGGGGGAAAGGGGGGAAACGGGAGGAAATGGAGGAGTGGGGGGGGAATAGGGAAAACAGGGGGCATTGGGGGAAACGGGGGAAATGGGGTCACTGGGGAAAAGGGGGAAATGGGGAGGAAATAGGGAGTAGGGGGAAAATAGGGGGCAGGAGGGAGTCATCGGGGAAATGAGGGAAACAGGGGTCATGGGGGATCACTGGGGAAACAGAGGAAATGGGTGATGGGGGAAATGGGGGACACAGGGGAAACGGGGGAGTACGGGGAAAATGGGGCAGGGGGGAAAATGGGGGGGGAGAGGGGGGAAATGAGAGGGTGGAATGAGGGGGGAAGTAGAGAGGAAAAGAAATTGGGGGGGGGGAAAAAGGTTGGAATATTTGGGTGAAAATTGAGACAGGGATTTGGGGGGAAATGTGGGTGTGTGGGGTCTCAGGACTGGGGTCTCGCCTGGATGTCCACGTCCTGGCCGATGGGGTTGTGCAGGAAGAAGCGGAAAGCGTCTTCCCAGACAGGAGCAACCGTGTTGTAAATCACCTGGGGGCAGGGGGCAGGGTTAGAGGCCCCTCCCCACCTCTGGGAGCCCCCTCCCCACCTCCCCAAGCCCCCCAACATCCCCCCCCGCCCACCTTGCTCTCCTGCGTCACGTCCTGCACTGAGATCTGCACCATCGGGTTGGGCTCCTTGCCTGGCTTCTTCATCTGAGCAGAAATGGGGAAGGGGTCAGGGGGGGCCCCCCCCCACATCTCTGACCCCACAGAACCAGCAACCCCAGTGCCCCCCACCCCTCCTCGAGCCCCCCCACCCACCCACCGGCAGCTCCTCGGCGCGGTCCAGGTACACGACCAGGATGGCGGCGGAGGGGGGGTCAGGTTTGGCCACGACCGAACGGTTCCTCTCCAGGACCTGGGGGAGCACAGAGGGGGGGATGGGGGGGCTCAGAAACCGCCTCCTCCCCCGCCCCCCACCCAGCTGAGACCCAGCAAACTCATCTCCGGGTCGGGGGGGGTCCCACTCACCTGGTCCAGCTTGGAGGTGTCGGACATGAGCGAGAGCCACTCGAGGCGCAGGTGCAGCCGCCCCTGCTCCCCCTCCTGCAGTGGGAACCACTGGGGGGGCGGGGGGGCAGATGGGTCAGAGAGGCCCCCCAGCTCTCCCTGCCCCAGCACCCACCTCCTCCAGTGCCCCCCACCCAGCACCCACCTCCTCCAGCACTCGTGCCTTCAGCACCTCCCCGAGATCCAGCTTCATCCTGGGGGGGTGGGTAAAGGTTGTGAGATGGGGGGGGTTGGGGGGCAGCAGCTCGCCCCCCTCAACCACCATCTTGGGGGTTTGGGGGCCCCCCCAGACCTGCCCAGGAGATCGTCCTTGTCGGGGTCCTTGTCAAACAGCTCCACCTCCATCTCCTGCCCCGGCACCTCGTGCACGATGAACTGGGGGGATATGGTCAGAGGGGGGAGCACAAGGGGGAGGGGGTCCCCCTACCCCACAGCCAGGCTGGGGATGTCACAGGGGTCCCCATATCCTGCCTGTATGGGTTGGGGGTCTCCCTCCCCCACGGTCAGCTTGGGGACATCACGGGGGTCCCCGTGTCTCACCTGGCTGGCCTGGGGTCCCCATGCCCCACGGCCAAGCTGGGGACACCATGAGGGTCCCTGTGCCCCCCCAGATGGTTTGGGAGGGCAGTGGAGGTCCCAGGTGAGGGGGGGGGGGTGTTGTCTCACCTCGTAGACCTCGTCCCAGTTGGGGTTGAGGCTGTTGTCGATGACACGGCTGGTGGCCACCTGGGTGCCCACGCGCAGGACAGCGTAGGGGTCCGACTTGCCCTCCACGAGGCCCCCCATGAACCGGTCCTTGGAGCGCAGAGCCGGGCCGCGCGGAGGTGTACGCGCACCACGCCCTGCACAGGGGGGGGTCAGGGCGGCCCCAACACCCCAGGAACACCCTGGGACCCCACACACACCGTGGGACCCCCCAGGATCCCCCCCACACATCCCAGGACCACTTTTCCCCGGCATGCCCCCACCCCATTTGCACCTTCCTGGTACCCCCCCCCCCTCCCCCTCGGTTCCCCACAACCCAGGACTCCCTCAGGACCCCCTCGGATCCCTCCACACCCAGGAACCCACACACACCCCAAGACTACCCTGAGAACCCCCCCAAGACTCCCCACATCATGTGACACCACCCCCCTCCCCCGTGAACCCTCCCTGGGAACCCTCATGGTCTGTGACCCCCTGGGACCCCACCCCCCACCCTGGGATCCCCCACAACAGGAACCCCCTCCCCGGAACCCCCTCAACACCAAGACTCCCTCAGGACCCCCAACGCCTTGGGAACCTCTTGGCACTCCCCCTCCACTCCAGGACCCTCCCAGATACTGGGACCCCCTTGGGACCCCTCCAGATCCCGGGACCACCCAAGACTCCCAGACACACCCCCCCCCCCCCCCCTCCAGAACCTCCCCCACACCCTGGTACCCCCATAACCTCCCACATCCCAGGACCCCCTGGGACCCCCCTCACCCGGGGCAGGGGGCAGCGCAGCTGGGCGGCCTCGGGGAGGTCGGGCACGAGGGGGACCAGGAGGCGGTTGGGGAGGACAAGGTAGGAGGAGATGGCATCCATGATCATCGTGTCCGACATCGAGCTGGGGGGAGTCAGAATCAGGGGAGGGGGCACGGACAGAACCGTTCTGGGGGGGCTGGGAAGACCCCCCTCCTCCCCCAACCAGGCTGGGGCTCACCTGAGCCCCGGGATGTCCAGCAGGTTGGTCATCCCCGTCCAGTTGATGTCCAAGGTCTGGGGTTGGGGGGGGGTTAATGATGTTGGGGGGGGGCTAATGGGGTCAGACGGGGGGGTACAGACCCCCATCTGCCTGGGGTGGGGGAGGGTTACTCACCGGGCGCCGGATGAAGAACATGGTGAGGGCCCCCACGATGGGCACATCCCCCAGGAGGGGCTCCAGGATGATCCTCAGCATCCCGTGGAGCTGGGAGGGAAGTGCAGTGCTGAGATGTGGACCCCCCCCCCCCATGGCCACAGCCCCACCCCAGCCCCATTGCCCACCCCTCAGCCCCCCCACACCTGCATGCCTTTCACCCCAGCCTTGCAGAAGAACTTCTTCACCTCCACGTCGATCTGGACATCACCCACGTAACTGTGGAGAAGGGATGGAGAGATTGGGGGGGGGTGTCCTCCCTTGACCCCTCCCCCCTTGACCCCTCCCCCCTTGGCCCCTCCAGAAAGGGGGTGAGGGCTGAGACCCAGCGCTTTCACCACATGGGGGGCTCTGGTCACTCACCTGATGTTGAGATCCAGCAGGATCTGCTTCTTGTGGGCACCAGGATGAGCTTGGACCCCCAGGACCCGGAGAGGCTGTGGGGTGGGAGCGGTGAGTGGGGGATTTGGGGGGTTTGGGGGTGCTCTCCCCCCACCCAGGACGGTCCTACCTTCTCGCCCAGGTCCACCTTGGTGAAGGCAAAGGTCTGGAGGTGGGTGTTGGATGCCCGGATGGACGGCGCCACGTTCTCCACCAGCAGCTTCTCCATGTAGCGCCCAAAGAAGGGCCAGGCCTGCGCCAGGACCTGGCGGGACAGAGGGAGGGATGGTGGGATGGGAAGCTGCAAGGCTGCTGGGATTGAGGGATGGATGGAAGGAGGGATGCAGGGATACGAGGAGATACAGAGGGAGGGCTGGGAGGATGGAGGGTTTCAAGGATGGAGGGCTGGATGGATGCAGGGATGGATGGAAGGATGGATGGGGAAGAAGAGAGGGCTGGAAAGGTGGTGGGATGCAGGGATGGAGAGTGGGCTCAGAGGATGGAGGGATGTGGGTATAGGGATGGATGGAAGGATGCAGGGATGCGTGGAAGGAGGGATGGACACAGGAGGAGGGAGGGAAGGATGGAGGGATGGTGGATGGAGGAACAGACAGATGGAGGAATGGAGGTAGAGATGGATGGGAGGATGCACGGCTGGACGGACAGACTGACAGACGGAACCTCACCTTGTTGAGCCATTCCGCCCTCTCCACATCCGGGAAGGTCACCTGCGGGCGAGGGGCCGGGGTTACAGGGTTTGAGGGGGGGGGTCCGGCTTCACCTCGGTGCCTCAATTTCCCTGTCCGGGCCGGGGGGACCCGCTTTTTTGGGGGGCGGCCGTCGGTGGGGGGGGGTGTCGTGTCCCCTCCAGCTGTGACTACATCTGGCGTCTGCTCCCGGGGGTCCCAGTGGGGAGGGGGAGGTGTGTGTGCCCCGAAAGGGGGGATCCCGGCCCCCGCCCGCCCCCTCGGCCGGGCAGGATCCGCCCCCCACCCCATCCCTCCCGGACCGGTGAGTCACGGCCCGGCCCCCGCCTGCCGGAAGCCTCGGGCGGTGCCCGAGGAGGGGGGGCTGGGGGGCACCCTTGGGGGGGGGAGGGGTCGAGCAGGGGAACCCCGCCCGGGTGGAGGGGGGCCGGGCACAGGGGGACCTCGGAGTGGGGGGCAGCCGATTCGGGGGGGGTCCCGGGGCTCTCGCCGGGCCGGTGGGCTCAAAGGGGACCCGGTGCATTCCGGGGGGGGGGAATCCCACGGCGCGGAGGGGTCGAGCAGCGGGACCTCCCCTGGAGCCTGCGGGGGGGAAGCACGAGGGGACCCCAGGGGTGCGGGGAGGCGGGGCCGGGCAATCCCGATAGTCCCGGCCGGCGCGGGGAGGGCTCAAGCGGGGTCCGGTGCAGCGAGGGAGGGGGAGCTGCGGCACGGCTGCTGCGGAGCCCGGGGAGGATGCGGGGCAGCCGTGGGGAGAGGTCCTGCGCATCCTGTCTAACGGGGGAAGCTCAAGCGGGGACTTGGTGCAGGGGAGTGACGCGAAAGCGGGGATCAGGAAGGATGCGGGGCCCCGGGGTGGGGTGTCGGCTGACAGTGGCACCGGGGACGATGCGGGGCAGCAGGTCCCGGTCCCGAACCGGAGCCGCTGTCGCCTCCGTGAGTAACGGTCGTGCCCGCTTACCCAGGCCGGCAGCTCCCCGCGGGCCGCGCCCAGCCCCGCAGCCGCCCGCACGGCCGCCTCCTCCTCGCTCTGCAGGCGGGCGGCCAAGCGCAGCCCCCGCTCCCGGCGCTGCCGCCGCCGCCGCCACCCCGCGTACAGCGCGAGCGCCAGCAGCAGCGCGGCCGCGCCCACGCCCAGCAGCCCCGCCGCGTACGCGGGCAGCGCCCACAGCAGCCGCCGGCCCAGCGCACCCAGCGCCGCCGCCCCCGGCCCGCAACGCGCCCGCTCCATCCCCGCCGGCACCGCCGCTGCCGCCCCCGGGCCCCGCCCACTGCCCCCCGAGGCCCCGCCCACTCACCCCGTTACCCGTGTCAGGCCCCGCCCCCAAGCCCCGCCCCCTATCCCACCCCGCCCCCCATTGGCTGTCCACCTCGTGGCCCCGCCCATTGGAGTAGAAATGTGGGCGTGGCCACGGGCGCGCCCGAGGATCACGTGTGTCACCCCACCCTCGTCACCGCACAAGGTCCTGGTCCCCCTTGCTCCCCCGAGCCCGGGGGAGGGGCGAAGTGGGGCACAAAGAGCAATCGAAGATGCCGGTTCGGTCGGGTTTTAATAGTCCAAAATGTTACGGGGGAGGGGGGGGCTGCACCCCGCCCACCCCCCCGCCATGTCCTTACCGGGGCTACATCAACCCCCACCCCAGAACACAAAGCCAGCACCGGGCGGGGGGCACCATGTCCATACTGGGGCAGCCCCAGCACCCAGATCCAGCACTGGGTGCGGTTCATGTCCATACGGGCGCAACTCCATCACCTGGGATGGCCCCGGCTCAGGGGGGGCCACATCCATGTCAGGGCCCCTCTGGCACTCAGACCCAGCTCAGGGGGTCCATGTCCAGATCTAGAGCCCCCCAAGCCCCCCTGCCGGTTTTACAAATCCCCACTGGGCAGGGGGTGCATAGCCGAGGCCCGAAGTCCTGGGAGGGGGGAGTTTGGGTTACTGCGCCCCCACCACGACCCTCCCATCCTGCCCTGGCTCAGTGCGAGGGTCAGTGGGGCATGGCCGTGATCCGCATGCTCTGGGAAGCGATGGGATATGTCACCATGGGGGTGGTGGCGTGGCTCATGGTGATCCCCCCAGCGGTTGTGCCATGGAGACGGCCACCGGCGCCACCGAAACGGCCACTGGCGCCATGGACACCGGGGGGGCCATGCCCTGTGCGATGGTCTGGGCCAGGGCGGCCGAGAGCGGCGTGATCTCGGGGTTGAGGGGGGGCGCAGCGTTGGCTGGAGGAGCCGCCTGCGCCCCGGCCGGTGCCACCAGCTCCTGCTGGGTGACAGGGCGCGGCTGCAGGGCCTGGCTGCTCAGCGTGGTGTGCGTCTGCGCGATGCTGTGGTTGTAGTTGGTGACGGTGCCCACCGTGGGGGCCAGAGTCTGCTCGGTGGCGGTGCCAGTGGAGCTCAGCGTCATCACCTTGGCCTGGTTGCGGAACTGGGCGTTCTGCTCCAGCAGGACCTCGTTGGTGGCCAACAGGTTGTTCACCTGCTTCTTGAGATCCTCCACCCGCTTCCGCAGCAGGATGTTCTCCTCCTCCAGCAGCCGGTACTCCACGGCCCGCGCGCCACCGAACCCATACTCGTAGCTCTCAAAGTGCAGCCCCTCCACCCGCCGCCGCTTCAGCACCGGCTCGGGCTCATCGTCGTAAATGGCATCGTAGGGCTCGTAGCGGCGACCGGTGGGGACGATGCCCTGCTCGCGGGCAGCCATGCCTCGCGCCTCGTACTCGTAGTCCCGCTGCAGGTGCTGGAATTTGCACTTGGCGCCGCGCTGGCAGTCACCCTTCAGGAAGTCCCGGCAGATGGGCACCTCCTCCTTGCTGTTGGGCAAATCAGCCGGTGAGAGGCCCAGCCCGGCCGCCACCTTCTGCCGCAGGCGCGGGGGCAGCTCCCCCGTCTTCTTGTAGCAGTCCTCATCCTCCTTGGTGCCGTGGATGAAGCGGCAGTTGAGCCGCACACACTCCTTGTTCTGGAAGTCGTGGCAGAAGATGAACTCGTTCTTGCGGACCCCCAGGTTGGTGACCTCACTGATGTCCGGGTGACGGAAACGGCAGCGCTTCCCGCGCTTGCAGACGTTGCGAAGGAAATCGCGGCAGATGTCATCGGCGTTGGCGCCCGCTTCGTCGCCGCTGCTACTCGCAGGGTACCCGTCCCGGTCCGGCATCTTGGCCAACACCACAGGGCTCCGGGCGCTGTGGAGGGAAGGAGAGGGTGAGGGTGGGGCAACAGAAGGGGTTTCGCAGCGTCAGGAATTGGGGGGAAGAGCCCAGGACACTGGGAATAAAGATAGGCGTGGGAAACAGCTATTCCAGGGCACTGGGAATTGTGGGAGGGAAGAGCCTCTGATATTTGGAACAGGGAAACAGCCACCCTGAAACATCAGGAATTCAGGGGGTGGAAATGGGATGATCTGGGGCACCAGGAATATGAGGGAGCAAGAGCCGCCCCTGGAATGAGGTGAGGGAGGAGCAGCCGTGTCAGGACACCGAGAGTGAGGGGTGAACGGGACACTCCGGGGCATCGGGAATGGGGAGATGGAGAGGGAAGAGCCTCTCGGGGACACCGGGAATGGGACAACCCCGGTCACCGGGAATGGGACGAGAGGGGAAAAACAGTCACCCTGAAGCACGGGAGGGAATGGACGCCCCGGGTGTCCGGGAATGATGGGGGGAGAAGAACCGCTCCGGGGCACCGGGAATGGGGAGGGAACAGGACGCCCCGGGGCATCGGGAATGGGGAAAGGAAGCACCGCCCCGTGGCCTCGGCCCCACGCCCCCCAGTGTCCCTGCCCGGTGCGGGGATGGGAGCCCCTCCCGGCAGGAGCCGACACCGCAGGAGCCCCGTTCCCGGTGAGCGGAGCTCCCCCTCCGGGACCCCTCGGCCCCTCTCTCACCCTCGCGCCCTCCGGCGCGGCCTCCGGCGCCAACAATGAGCGGCCCCTCCCGCCCGCGCCGGGCCGGAAGTGCTCCAAGGCGCTTCCGGCACGACCCGGAAGGAGTCGCTCTTCCCCTCCCGGCCTGCGACGGCGGCTCCGTGACGCCATCAGCGCGCGCCACCAGCGCCGGGGCTCTGCGCCCGGAGACCCCGGTGCTGGAGGAGCCTTCCTCGCTTCCCCCCCTCGTTACCGGAGGAGCCTCTTCATTGGCTCCCCCCACCCCGTTACCGGAGGATCCTTCCCCTTTTTCTCCCCCATTACCGCAAGAGCCCCCCCTCCTTCCCCCCCCGCGTTCCCCACTATTGCACGAGGATCCCCTCCCCTAAGCTCCCCCGTTACCGGAGAAGCCTCCCCCAAAATTCCCCACCGACTAGAGGTGCTTTTCCCCGTCTCACGCCCTGTTACCAGAGGCGCACCCTCGCACCCCTTTCCATTACTAGAGGAGCCCTTCGACCCCCAACGAACTCCCCTCCATCTTCCCCGTTACCGCAGGAGCCTCCCTCACCCATTCCCCCAGCCCCCAGGTTACCTGCGGTGACCCCCCTTCAATTAACGGAGGAGCCTTCCCCGTGTGTGCGTCCGGTTACTGGAGAAACTCCCCTCTTTTCCATCTGTTACCATAGGATCTCTCTCCCATCTCCCCCATTATGAACAGAGCCTCTCCAGTTCCCCCTTCGTTACCAGCCAAGCCTCACCCAGTTGCGCCCCCGTAACTGGAGAAGTCCTCTCCCTGGTCCCTTCCAGCTCCCCACCGGTTCCCCTCGTTAATAGTGATCACACACCGAGTACCAACAACACCAGTTTTATTCACAGCACCATGGCCACCACAGAGCACAGAACCGGCCCAGAGCTGTGGAGCCCCTCTGCAGCACTGGGCCTCTTCCCAGGGCACCGGGCCCGTCCCGGGCGGCAGCAGCGGTGGTGCCTACTTGGACCTCTGCCTCATCTTTCTCCTCTTGCGCTTCAGCCTGCGGAAGAGTGGAGCTCAGCGACCGGGGCCACAGTGGCACCGGGCAGCGACCGGGGCCCTCCCCAGACCCCTGGTGGCACCGCGGGGGTTCCACGTACCTGCGCATCCGCTTCTTGCGCCACTGCGGAGAGAGAGGAAGAGAAAGTCCATTAATACCGGTACCAGTGGTGACCCAGGTCTCTTCCCAGACCCAGACCCCATCATGGACACTCCTGCACCAGTAACTCCAGAGACCCAGACTCGCCCCCGCCATGGGGACCCCCCTAACAAAACCCCACCGCGTCCCCAAAGCCCCCCAAGACCCCAGCCCCGTCCTTCCCAAAGAGCCCCTCTTACCTTAGGGACTCCTGCCTTAGAGACCACCCCCCTCCCAACTGCGCCCCTCTCCGTCCCCAAAGCCCCCCGAGACCCCAGCCCCGTCCTTCCCAAAGAGCCCCTCTCACCTTAGGGACTCCTGCCTTAGAGACCACCCCCCTCCGTCCCCAAAGACCCCCGAGACCGCAGCTGCGCCCCCTGCCGGTCACCGTCCCAGTTCCACCCAAAGACCCCCCCCCGACACGGGGAACCCCCGACCCTCTCCCGCCCCCACCCCAACAGGGCCCCTCCCCATTCCAACGCCCCCACAGACCCCGACTCTGGCTCCCCCTCCCCCGGGCTCTCCAGGCTGCTGCTGGGTCCCCCCATGGTGTGCGCGCGTGGGGACATAAGCCGCCATCGGCCGCCCCCGCGCCGCCCCGCCGCTCACCTTAGCCCTCATGTCGGTGCGGACGCTCCGCGCTCAGTCCCGGCGGGCGGGCGGCGGCGCGGACGGCGGATGGCGGCGGATGGAGGCGGCCGGCGGCGGCGCTCTCGCTCAAGATGGCGGCGGCAGCGGCCGAGAGGGGCCCGCGCTCGCCCCGGGGCCTATTTATAGGGTGGTGCCCATTGCCCCGCCCCCTGCGGCGCGGGGAATGCCGGGAGTTGTAGTCCACGCCCCCCCCTCGCACCGCGGGGCACGACGGGAGTTGTAGTCCGCCCGCCGGCCGCCATTTTGCGGCCCTAGTTCCACGTGGGGTCCCGGTTCCCGGTGACACCCCGGGTCCCGCCGGGGCTCCCGGTTCTCGGCGGGACTGGGTCCCTTTTTACCCCCAGCAGGGCCTTTCCATGAGGCAGGAAGGTCACTGCTCAAGGTTATTTGGATAAAGAGTCGGTTACGGCGTTGTCAAGTTTCCACTCCCAAAGCTCTCGCAGCCAGGCTTGGCTTCGTTCCAGCCCAGAAAAATCTAACAGAAATTAATCCATCACAGTAATTAATGACAGAAATTAATCACACAACTCGCAAGGACCCCGCGGTTCATCAGCCCAGATTGTGGAGCTGAAGGGAAGGCACCCCCCCGCCCCCCCCCCCCCCGCTCTTCACCAAGGGACAATATTCCCTAGAAACAGTCAAATGTTGCCCTGGCGAGCGCGGGGCCTTTCCCAGCCAAGGTCCCAGCTCAGTACCCAGTGCCACACTCACTTCCAGTCTCCTGCCACGACCATGGTGCACATTCATCCCACCCCAGAGCTGGGACCCCACAATCAGAGCTGCCGCATCCATCCCCCTCCGGAACCAGGGTCCCACATTCATCCCACCACGGATTTGGGCTCCACATCCATCCTGTTCCAGAGTTGAGGGCTCTGGGCCCCACTTCCACTCTGCACCGGGACCAGATCCCCACATCCATCCCACTCCAGAGCCAGAGGAGTTTGGGAACATGAGGGAGGAAAGAGGGAAGAATTCAGGAAGAGAAGCCCCAACATCGTTCATTCTTTTATTGACTTTGGTACCAGATTCGCAGGTGTGGATTTTGGGGTGGAAGAAAACCCGGATCCGGGCGAGGAAGCTCAGTGCCTGCGGAGCCGCCCAGGAGCGCTTCGTGAGGAGAGTTTTTCCCAAATTCAGCTACGCAAGGGGAACAACGGGAGAGCCAGGCGGCTGGAAGTGGCAAAGGAAAAAAACCCTCACATTCCAACAGTGAATTCTGCCGGCTTTTTCCTTTTTTCTTATTTTTCTTATTTTTGTTTTTCTTTTTTTTTTTAAAAAGATGGACTAGAAAAGAGTAAAACCCCAGCCAAGCAAGTCCTGGTGCAGATAGGAGGTCCCTCCGAGAGCCGTCAACACCCGTCGGAAACCAGAACAGAGGCACGGGAAGGATGAGCTCCCCAAGACAGCGAGGGATTAAAAAAGCGCTGCTGGGTGGTGGGGGCTCATCCCACGGCGGAGCCGGTACCGGGGAACCGGGAGCACCGGCCATGTCCCAGCAAGGCAGAGTCGGTTTAAAAAGGATCTCGCCACAGAGTGTTAAAAATAGAGCGTTTATAGGTAAAACCCGCAGAGACGGAGCCGCGACAGCCGCAGGGGGGACAGAATTTGATGTTTTTCCCAATTATAAACATACAATCTAGAGGTGAAAAGGGAAGAGTGCGAAATCCTCTGCCCCAGGGAGCAGAGAGCGGGAGGAGCCGAAGGCAGATCCGCGTATTCCGCATCCCTAAACGCCGGGCGCTCGCTCGGGCGTAATCAGCTCTCAGGTTTGGTTTTTTTTCCTCCAAGAAAATCTGTAAAAGGGAGAAACTGGAAAGAAAGGGAGGAGGAGGCAGGTCCGTGCGCTCCCTCTCCCTGCTTCGCCTCCTCAACAAGCACAAGGTTAGAAAGAGTGGCTATAAACGGCTTTCACTCCTGATTTTATTTGTCTGCTTTCTTTTGGAAGGAGCCTGAGGTGGCCGAGAGGATCCTCCCGCCTTGGCAAAGCCGACAGGAGCTGGCGGTGGCATTTGGGGCGTCCGGACTCGTTGTGGTTTGGTCGTAAAGAGACAAAACGGTGCCAGATTATTTCGGTTTTGGGGGGAAAAGGGGCCGAGTGTGTGTGAGGTGGGCGCTACCCGGCGGGACCGGGAGCCGCTCAGTCACCAGTCTCGTTCTCCTCCGCCGTCTCTCCCGTGGTGGCATTCTCCGCATTCCTGGAAGCCTGTGGAAACACAAACCCACAAAGGGTGAGAGGGGGCTTGGGGCACGGCTGCAACGTGGGCACCTGCAGGGCCCCCTCCCCAGCTGTGCAGCTCTGGGTGCTCCTCAAGGCGCTGCTGATTGGAAGCGACAACGCGGCACTGAATCCCACAAAATGGAGATGATTTACCTTCTTTTTCTTCTTTTTCTGGGTTTTCCGGCTGGCAGAGCTCTGTAGAAGGGCCTGGAGACAGGAAAAAAAATACGAGCAGTGAGAAATCCCACTCCTTTTTCTGAGAACAGATGAGGGGAAACGCCTTGAGAGTGGAGCGAGCCCTGGCAGCCACAGGAATTCCCACTGGGCACCGCGAGGGACGGGGATGCCACAGCTGGGAGCTGAGGCCTCAGAGGCAGCTGCCAGGCTCAGCCACTCCCCGGAAGGGTCGGATGCCATTCCCAAGTGCTGGAGCTGGTACTCGATGCAGGAAATGTGGCCTGGCCGGGTCGGAAGCTCCTTTCCCTTTGTGAACTCCCTCCCACCCTCCACCTGCCGGGTTTGACTTCCCAGTTTCCCGTCGCGACGCCGCAGCCGTTCGCTCTCCTCTCTAAACCAACCTTCAGTTCTCCATCCTGCACCTCGAACTCCGACTTGTAGAGCTCGGGCTCGAAGGGGCCGCTCGTTATCCGCATGGGGCCGTTGGGCATTAGGAGCACTGTGAATTTGAACTGTGCGACGAACTCCCCTGCGCGACACAAACGGCGTCACCGCGCTGCGTCCAACCCGCCCGCCAACGCGGCCATTCCCGTGCCATTTCTACGTGTCATTGCTAAAAATCACCCTTGCAGGGACTTCCTAATCCCAGTCTGGCCAGGACACAGCAATTCCCTCAGCTCCCAGCCTGCTCCATGAGCAAGCCGGAGTGCCTCAGCCACCCCTCCCTCCTCCTCCTCCTCCTCCTCCCCAGGAAATCACTCCACAAGAATGTCATCTCGTTGCTGGATCGGATCCAGCGGGCACCAAGTTCCCTCAAGGGTGAATCCCCAGGCCCTTGAAGTGCATCCCTGGCATTTCCACAGTGACAGTTGGCATTGGGCTCAGTGGAATCCAGAGGCCTCCGACAGCTGCCCGCAAGCGCCCGGACACACAGCCCTGGCCCCCCCCACGCCAGCACCCACCTTCCTTCTCGTAGAGGACGTTGAAAGGCTGGAGCAGCTCGTGTTTGGCGCATTCCACCACCCCCATGCGGGCCTTCTTCTCATCCTCAAACGCCCTGCGAAGCAGACAGAGCTGCACCTGAGCCCAAGCCCTTTCCCAGGCGCCAGATTCAGAGCTACCCCTGGGGTCAAGCTGAGGACTTTGTCCCCTCGCTTCCCACTCGCCCCAGCGGGGTCCTGGGAAGGGACAAAGCAGAGAGGGCAACTGTGGAGAACAGGGAATGGCACCGGCGAGTGGATTTAGGGATGAACAGAGCCTGCCAAGCCAGCATTGCCTCCTTACTCTGGGAGTGCATCACTCAAAGTCAACTGGAGAGGCCTCCGTGCTGCACTGACACCGCTCTCTGGATTATTTTAAACCCAACTCCTGGCTCCCCATCTGCCCCGCAAGGCACAGGAGATGCTCAAACCCTCAGGCTCTGTCTGGGATTCCTGCTTAATCCCGTGACATCCTTCCACCACCCACTCCGAGGCTCAGACACAGCAAACCCCATCCCACGGCAGCCATGCCAGGACAGGGAACGCCACAGCTCTGCTGCAGCCGGCTCCGAGCACACGGGGAGGGAGAGGGAATACCTGAGAGTAAATGGCATCGTGTCGAAGCGCCTCTCCACCTCGCTGAAAAAGGCACGGGAGGTTTTCATCTTCAAGCCGTACTGTTTGGAGGGGTCCCTTTTGTAAATCGTAGTTCTCTGTCCCGCATCCTTCGCCTGAAAAGCACAAGCGGAGCTGAGCTGCCCCCCCTCGCCGGGTGTGCGATGGCCGCACGCGGCGCGTTCCCACCACCGAATTGTTGAGGTTGGGGAAAGACCTCTCAGCTCATCCAACCCAACCACCAGCCCAGCCCCTCCGAGCCTGCTGAACCATGTCCTGAAGTGCAACAGCTACGTGGTTTTTGAGCCCCTCCAGGGATGGGGACTCCCCCACTGCCCTGGGCAGCCCCTGCCAGGGCTTCACCGCTCTTCTGGTAAAGAAATTTTTCCCAATATCCAACTTAAACCTCCCCTGGCACAATCTGAGGCTGCTCCCTCTTGTCCTATCCCTTGTTACTCGGGAAGAGACACAAACACCATCACCGTAAAGCTGCAACCTCAACCTTTTGGATGGAAAAGCTCCACCCAAGCCAACGCAGCGACACCCAGGGGAGCAGCACTTCCTGGAGCTGCCACTCCTGGGACGTGGCTGCTCCTGTTCTGAACAGGGAGACCTGGACTCACCTTTCCCTCTCCACTGCTGACGAGAACGTCGACAGCGTAAACTTCGTGGACCTCAAATTCTGCTTTTTCGTGGTCCTTCCTGAAGAAAAAGCAGTTCAGGGAGTCAGAGAATGGTAAACAAGGAAGAGAAAAGCTCCTGCATGGCCAGACACCTTGAATGGGGCCAGACTGGGCTCAGCCAGAGGGCGCAGGGACAGGAACCGGAGCTCTGGAGCCACAGGCCCTGACCAGAGGGGCAAAAGCTGATATTAACATGCCAGATCTGTGCTGGGCTGGCAGGGAAAAGCGATGCCCATGACAAGAAGTGCAGGATGGCTCCTGGACATTTCACACCAGCTCCCTGAGCTCATGGTCCCATCCTAAGCGGATTTGGGATCTGACAGGCAAAGGCCTGGATTTA
The DNA here is from genome assembly GCA_033556795.1 of Tapera naevia. Taxonomy (NCBI): domain Eukaryota; kingdom Metazoa; phylum Chordata; class Aves; order Cuculiformes; family Neomorphidae; genus Tapera; species Tapera naevia. Next base: position 77,454 of record JAUMJJ010000985.1, on the reverse strand, counting down.
AAGGCACTGAGCTCTAAATATTCAGCGTGAGACCCAACCCTGAGGGATCCTGGAGGGACAGGAGGGAATGACACATCCAGCTCATTAGCTCAAAGCCATCTTGAGGTGCTACTGAGACTGAGCAGCAGCCAGTGGGATCCTGGCAGCTTCCACGAGGTCTTGGCATAGCTCCGGGCGAACTGGCATCCGCTGCTCCCAGCAGTTGGTGTTGTGCTGGCAGCCTCCAGCAGCGCCTCCGAGGAACTGGACAGGCACCAGGAATGCCCACAGGTGCCAGGAGCAGCCTCGGGGTGGCGATTTCCAGCATTTCTTTCCCAGGATCCCCCCCACAAACACCAAACCAGGCTTCCCACTCCCACACAGGGAACAAGATGTGGAGATACCAAGCCAAGGACCTGGAGTGCCAGGTCAGGCTGCACCGTGACCCCACGGTGAGGAACAGGGGTGCCACTCCAGCCCCACCCGAACCCTGGATGCTCACTTCTGCTGGTCTGTCGGGTTCTGGATGATGGTTTTCTCGCCATCGATCACGTGCTGCTTCAGCTGGTGTGACAGCATCCCTGCCATGGGAAGAGGATCCATTAACACCTCCGAGAGCAAAACAGTGACACCATGACCTGGGGTTATCAGCACTCCAAGGCTGGAGCCTTGGAACTTCCAGCCCTTCCCAGCCCCTCGGCTGTGCAGCACTTGGAGGATGTTTTATAGAATCATGGAATCCTGGAACGGTTTGGGTTGGAAGGGACCTCAAAGCTCATTCACTCCCACCCCTCCTGCCATGGGCAGGGACACCTCCCACCAGATCAGGGGGCTCCAAGCCCCATCCAACCTGGCCTTGAACACCCCCAGGGATGGGGCAGCCACAGCTTCTCTGGGTACCTGGCCCAGGGCCTCCCCACCCTCACACCAAAACATTTCTCTCTAAGATCTCATCTCAATCTCCCCTTTCAGCTTAAGTTTTGCAGGGTTTGCTTCATTTTTCCCCATCTCTCCAACACTTCGCCTCTGAATGGAAGTCTGGGAAGGAGGACAATTTCTGCCCATTCCCCAAGCCACCAGCCCAGGAGGGACAGTCCCACATCTCCACTCTGGCACTGGCAGGAAGGGAAAGCATAACCCCAGCTGCCAGCAGACTCGTAGTTGTCAGGTGTTTCCCAGGATTTGAATCCCAGCCCAGGATTGTGTGTGCAGCCAAACCACCGCTGCTCCATCCTTACCCTCGATGGGAGTGCAGTGAAACGAGTGGGCTATTTTGTTCCACGCGTCCGTCACTTGTGTGTTCTGGGGGAAGAATACAGGAAAATACATTCAGGATGCACAAAATGCAACTCACAGAATCCTGGAATGGCTTGGGTTGGAAGGAACCTCAAAGCCCATCCACCCCCACCACCACAGGCAGGGACACCTCCCACTGGATCAGGGGGCTCCAAGCCCCACCCAACCCAGCCTTGAACACCTCCAGGGATGGGGCAGCCATCACTTCTCTGGGCAATCTGGGCCAGGGCCTCCCCACCCTCACACTAAAACATTTCTCCACAAGATCTCATCTCAATCTCCCCTCTTTCAGCTCAAAACCTTTCCCCCTTGTCCTCTCTCTGCACTCCCTGATCAAGGGCCCTTCCCCAGTTTTGCCGTTCAGCGCTGTTCTGGGACCAAACAGGTGGATTTCTCACCACTGGAGCTCTAACACCTCCAGAAATAGGAGAAACAATGCCAGGCTCTCATTTTTAATCCCCTATCAACAAAAACTACTGGTAATGTGAGGTCAGTGCAGCCTCCCCACCAGCCAATCCCTCTCTAGGGAATTACACGGGAGCTGGGATCGGGATGAGTATTTGGAAGAGCAACTCAGTGACAAAGGAGATCACCTACGGCTGCCAAGGTGTCCGGGCTCTGGGTGAGGAGGGGGTGAGTGGGTGGGTGAAGGGAGCTCTGCTGGGTGGAGCTGCTGCACGTGCTCAGCTGCCTTTGGCCAGGACAGGACCGATGAGCAGTAGCACCCAGGCTTCCCCACAAAGCCACCACCACACAAGAGAGAGCTCCAGTCCCACAGCAAAGCTGGAACAGAAGCGGCACCACCGCCCACTCCAGCAGCGGCTCAGCTGTCTGCCAGCAGCTGCTTCCAGATTCCCCACATCCCAGGGCCATTCTGCCCAGGCAAGGTCACTGGTTTTTAGGCCTGCACAGGACTCCTCGCCCCGTGCTGGAATTCCTGCCCCCACACACCTGGTTTCCAGGCTTTACCAAGCGCAGCGCGGCTTCGGCGCAGAGATGAGCAGCCTTGATGACATCGGCTTTACGACCCGACACGGGGTTTTCCTGAGAGAACAAGACAATAAAGGCTCTTTAAGCAAGAACGTCATCCTTAGGGTCTGGAGATTCTCCACCCAACTGGACTCTGCCCCCAAGGGAACAGGGAAATCTCTCCCAGACGCAGAAGGGCCTGGATCTCAGTCTCCCCTAGACCAAGGGAGCAGCCGACAGCCACAACCAAACTGGTGCTTTCAGAGACACCTAGGCACACACACGTGGAAGAGCAAAACCAGAACAAGACACTGGTGTAGCCTGGACAGTGGACTGGAAAGACTCTGATGCACTTCAAAAGGTGTTTTTTTGTGCTTTTTCCTCACTGTGTCGTTCATTTGCAGCCACTGGGAGAAAACCAGGACCCCCACTGCCTTCCTCCCATGGCTACAGCTCAAAACTTGTTACAGGACAGCTTCACGCACTGCCACAACGCCCAGAGCTGTGTCACCACCCCTACACACACCGTGTGTGTTGGGACAGCGAGGCAGTCGGCCCTTGGTTCCCAGAGGGAGTAACTCCGAGGGAGGAGATGGTTGCCAAAGCCACTGCCGTGGCTCCAGGCCTCGAAGCAGAGGCCTCTCCAAGGCTCCACGCCGCTGCTGCCTTCAGAGCCAGAGGCACCCGGACAGCAGCTGTTCCACCCCCCTCAGACCGCGCGGGAAGCAGAGGCAGCTCGGTGACAAACCCACCTTGGAGGCATCTATGACAAAGCTGTGCGCTACATTCGCTATGAAGCCGTCGACGTGGACTCCCAGGTCGCTGCAACACAAAGAGTTAATTACGGGGGGGTGGGGGGGAAACCTCTCCTCAGGAAACTTCTGGAAGCACCAGAAGACCCAGGGCAGGTTTCAAGTGCCTCACTTGGCTATTAAGAGTCTTTAATTAGCCAGGCCAAAGTGCCCGACACGCTGGGCAGGATTAGAGAGCGAAGCTCCGGCGCCGGCCGCGAGGAGCACAGCCCAGACTCTTACATTTTGACCAGGTCTCCGTCTTTGAGGATGTAATCCTGGTCGCTCTTCAGCGGGGAGAAGTGGCAGACACAGTTATTTACCGATATACTCGTCGGGAAGGCGATACCTGTAACAGGAAAAACAGATCCCATGAAATCCCAGCACACCTGCCAGCGGGGAAGCCCGTGACACCGCTCTCCAGCCGCACGGAAGGCAGCGTGCGGGCCGCTCCGGCACCGCTCTCCTTTGGCCCAGCATCAAAGAGCAGCATCACACCCGTAACAGGGAGCACAGAATAAAATCCTGGATTGGAAGGGACCTCAAAACCCATCCAGTTCCACCTACGCTGGATCAGGGGGCTCCAAGCCCCATCCAACGTGGCCTTCAACACCTCTGGGGATGGGGCAGCCACCACTTCTCTGAGCAACCTGGCCAGGGTCTCTCCACCCTCAGAGGAAAACATTTCTTCCTGATTCCTCATCTCAATCTCCCCTCTTTCATCTTAAAACCGTTTCCCCCTCATCCTATCCCTGCACTCCCTGATCTCAGGCCTCCAGAACGGATGGGGGACACACTCTAGTGCCACAGTTTCCATGGCAGCTACGGACAGGGATAATGACATCGCAGGGAGGACACTGAAAGGTGTTGGAAAACAGCACAGATGCCTGGGTGCATGGAAAGGGGAATCTGATGCTCCCCAGCAGGGCAGGCAGGAGGGTTTGGGTTAAAATCTGGTTTCTGAGAACAGCAAACCAACTCCAGCACTAATTTTGTGCTCCTGCCCACTGTCCACTCAAAGGTACCAAACACCATGGCCACGCTGCAAAAACCCTCTGGAGCAACCCTCACCTTTTTTCATTTCCTTTTCCTTCTTGAAAATCTTGCCGGTCTCTTCCATGATCATAGCATCCCCTTTCTCGCACAGGCAGAGCACCGATGCACCCGAGTTCGCCGCTTCCACCAACACAGACACGGAGCTGTTGGAGTGCATTAAGAACACCTTAAATGAAACACTGACCCCATACCACAGCGTTGTGGAAGCAAAATCCATCTGTTTCCTAGAGGGAACGGGAGCCCAGGCTTGGCTCTTCATTGAGGCATACACAGAAATCCCACTTTGTTTTTTGGGAAGTTATTCAGAGTGCACGTGAAGGGCGAACGCATGCAGCCTGGGGTTGGCGCGGGCGAAGCGCGGCCTGCACAGCCCGAGGCCCGTCCAGCAGAGCCACCGAGTCGGAACCCCACGCTCCCACATTCCTTCTGCAGAAGTCAGAGCTACAGAAACAGGTTTGCAAACGACTGGGGAGACGGGACGCGCAGACATGAAAGGAGTGGGGCTGCTGCTGCGGGACCCGAGGGAAAGGCTTTGCCAGGCGCAGGAGCCAGCAGCGGCGCAGGACCAGTTCCGGAGTCCCTTACTCTGCAGAAACGTGTTTCAGGGTAACCCATGCGCTCCAGGCTGGCCGTGGCTGCCTCCAGGAACTCCCCCACGCCCTGCTCGGCGCTGCAGGTCAGAGGCAGCTCTGTCACCCACGCCCAGCCCTGCCCGCACCCACTGTTGGGCGCGTTCCAGCAGCACCTGGTTCCGCCACAGGTGACGGCGTGCGTCCTGCGTTATGGGATAAGTCGGAAAAAGAGCTGGAACACTGCGGTCACATTCACAAACGCATCCCGATGGCATCACAGGAGCAGGGGCTGCTGCAGGAGCCCCACCTTGACGCCTCCCTGCATTCCTGGGCTGAGGTGTCCAGCTGCTGCCTCCCCTTCTTCCCCCTCTCTCCAGGGGGGACGTTTCCCAGGGAGCCCCAAAGCTCAGCCTGGCTCATTTTTGGATCCAGGTGTCCCCATCGTTTCTCCCCACGCTCCAAGCACACCCTTTGTGCAAGAGTTTGCTCTGTGAGGCGCTTCCATTGGGTGGGAATCTGTCGCCAACCGTGCGCGCTCCAGGTGTGGCAGCAATAAATATTTCGGAAGCGCTGAGGGAGATGTTTACGAGCAGCTGGGTTTTCATCGCCTCCGTGACATCGAGTCAAAACCCAAAGCCTCTCACCTGCGCCAACGATTTAGATCTTAAATCCTTTCAACTTCCCATGAGCCACAAGTCCTGGGGAGGTGGGGATATTTTTAAGCATGGGCAAAGTGCTGATAAGGAGCCACTCCGGGGTGGCAGGGAATGAGAGGCGAGGAAACGTTCAAATAAACACAGCAGAGATAACCAGAGCCAAGCTCATCGGAGCGCTTGGATAAACCCAGGGAGCAGACAGTGGGATTGCACTGCCCAAGGAACACCTGACTGCGCTGCGACGTTTCCTTTAGGGAAGTAAAAGCACTTTTAATCATTAAAGGCCCCTTGCTCTGACAGGAACACAGGGCAGCCTGGACTTTTTTTTTCACAGAATCATGACTCTTCACCACATTCTCATGTTTGCCGTTCTCAAACCTGCTCTGGGCACAGAACGGCTGTGACGGAGCTGCCTTTCCCGGTGAGAAGGGAGGCAGCCCCTCGCCGCCAAAGAGGAGCAGGAGCGCGTGGGTTCTCCTGATAGAGGTTTCTGCAGAGGAAGGGACTCGGGAACTGCTCGCAGCGCTCAGACTCCCAACCTGTCCGGCACGGAGAGGAGCTGAGGCAGGGATCTCTCTTCCCAGAGAGAAAGGGCTCGGTTGTGGCGCTCAACCCCGCAGCGAAGAGCAACCAGAACCGCACGAGCCCGCAGGACCCGCAGCCGCGAAGCCCTCCTGGCCCCGGTGGTAGCGACCCCCGGCCCCAAGAGTGTAAAAACAGCACCAAAACCGAACAAACACGAGGTGCGGGGGGGGGAAATGGGGAGCCATGCGGGACCCCCCCCACCCCCCCGGCCCGGGGCTCCCCCCGCCCCAAACCCCTAACAAAAGCTCGGGGCAGCCCCGGCCCGGGCCCCGCTCCCGGCTCTCCCCGCGGCTCTTGGGGGTGGTGGCGGGGAGAACCGGCGGCCCTACCCCCCCACCCCCGGTGCACGTGGGACCGGAGGCCACGTGCAGGGCCTGGGGACACCGGGAACCCCCCCCTTCCCCCCATCCCCGGCCCGGGGCCCCGCGCGGCCGCTCCTTCCCCCTCTACTCAAAGACAGCGGGGGAGGTCGGGGTCTCAGCGCCCCCCCCCCAGTCGCCCCCCCTCCCTCCCCGGTGCCCCCGGCCGGCCTCGGCCCGCACTCACGGTTGGCGATGTCCCCCCCCATCTTGTACTTGGTGACCACCAGGTCCTCGGCGATCGTGAGCTCGGCCGCCTCCTCCTCGCCCGACATCGTGGGGGGGTGGGGGGGGGGGGTGGGAGCGGGAGCGGCCGCCGAGACCCCGGGCGCGCGAGGAGAGCGCGAGCAGGGCAGGAGCGCGGGCTCCGCGCGGGGCACGCTGGGAGCGCCAGGCCACGCCCCCCTCCCCAGGACTACAACTCCCGGCAGCCCCCGCGGCGCCGCCTGCGCGGCCCGGGCTGGCCCTTCAGCGTGGACTACAACTCCCGGCAGGCTTTGCGGCACCCGCGACCGGAAGTGGGAAGGACTGGGGTGTGCGCGACAGGAAGTGGCCGCGGGGGGTGCTGGGAAATGTAGTCTATGGGGAACCTGCTGGGCTTTGCGCGGGAGGGGGGGGGGGGGCGGTGCCCCCCAGCCCGTGGGCTTGGCCCCACGCAGCCCCCAGACACAGACATGACCTCCCACCCGCATACCCAGTGTGTCATTCCCCATCCCCGTGTCCCCTCCACCCCTCTGTGTCACACCCCTCAATGCACACACACACCCCCCCCCCGAATCCTCCCACCCCCTGTGTCATCCCCCTCCAATGTATTTCCGTCCCACCCTCCTGTCCCACCCCTCAATGTATCACCCTCCCTTCCCATGCATCCCCCTTCCAGCAGCACCCTCACTCCTGGTTGAATTCTCTCTCTTTATTCAGCATTTCCAAACCCGCCCCACGCACTCCCACAGGGAGCGGGTGATGCCCTGAGCTGGGGGGGTCTTGCTGCCCCTCCACCTCACCATGGGCAGCCCCCCCACCAAAACCTGTTGAAAACATCCCAGAAAAGGGATTCTCCATTCCTCCCACCCTCCCAAATGGGCATCACAGCCCCCTCATGACTGGGAAGCACCCCTTGAAGTACCCGTGGGAGGAAACACCCCAAAACCTTCACTCTGGTTCCTTCAGGGAATGGGGAAACCTGAAAAATGAGTTGGGGGGGGGCCCTGAAATCCCCATCCAACTCCAAACACCTGCAGCCCCAAGGCAGCTCCAGGCAGGGACCCCCAAACCAGGACACTTGTCTCCAGACTGGGACTCCCTGGCTCCAGCAGGGACTCCCAGACTGGGATAGTCCCAGTGTCCCTGTGTGCAGGGAGCACCCTCAGCTAGGGGGGAGTAGCAAGGAGGGGTGGGCACCTGCCCAACCAAGTGGAAGGGGGACACAGGGGTCAGATCCCACTGCTCCCCCTGCACAGGGGTCCAGGGCCAACCCCCTCCCCATCACCGTGAGCCCAGGATTTGCCCCGCACTCCCACACCCCAAAAAGGCATTGGAAAGGGTGGAGGGAGCAGATGCACCCCCCCCTCCTGCAGCCCCCCACCCACGCCCCAGCTTTGGCTCATGGCCCTGAGGGGGGGAATCCTTCATATCCAGCACAAACAGCCCCACAATGGGTTGGTGGGGGGGTGGTCTGGGGACCCCCTATGTCCGCTGGGCATCAGCCTTGGCGAAGAGGCGGCTGTGCCAGTAGTCGGGGTTGTCGAAGGCGCAGTCCGAGGCCTCCAGGCTGCGCAGGGCCTTCATGGGGGGCGCGGGGGGCGCACGGCAGCCAGGGCAGCGGGGCGCCAGCACGGCCTCCATCTCCTCGTAGCCCTGCTCATCGGCAGCCGAGCTGGGGCGCATGTCGGTGTAGCCGTCGTGGCGTGGGGGACCCCCCTCGGGCCGGGGTCCAAGACCTCCTCCTACACTGCCCAGCGAGCGGCTCAGCCGTGGCTGCTTGTTCATGTACTCGTAGTCCTCCTCATCCTGTGGCCCCCGGCTTGCAGAGACCCCCGTCTCCGAGCCCACCTCCATGTACTCGTAGCCCAGCTCCTCCAACGATGCTGGGCGGGGGTGGGGGGCCGCGGGAGCACCCCCAGGCCGGCGGTTCATGTACTCGTACTCCTCCTCCTCCTCCAGCTCTGGTGCGGAGCCCCTCATGGCGTCCGGCTCTGCGGGATGGAGGGTGGGAGATGCTGGCCAGGGACCCCCAGGTGACCCCCTTCACTGCCCACGGGGCCTCTCCCCATTTTGGGGGGGGGGGGTCAGTTGGGCCATGGGTGTGTTCACCCCACCCCACCTCCCTCATCCCCTAAAAGATGGTGCCCACCTCCCCCCAGCCTGAATCCAAACCCTGCATCTCTAAGACTGGGACTGTGTCCCTTCACCTCTGGGGCCAGGGTCCCCCTCACCCTGAAGTCACAGGAGCCCCCCAACCCTACAAGGATGAGCCCCCACCCCAGAACCCCAAACTCTGCAAAGATGGGAACCCCCCTACCCCTTGAGGATGGGCTCCTTGCAACCCCATAACAGGAGGAGCCCCAGGTCTCGTCCTGCAGGATGGGACCCCCGACTCCCTAAGTATGCCCCTCCCCCCACCTTGAGGTCACCCTGCTCACCCCGTCCAGTGCCATTGGGGCTGACGTAGCCGTTGGGATCCTCCTCGCTGCCCTCGGAGCCGGGGGGCGGTGGGGGGAAGCTCTCACGCTGGGACAGGTAAGCGCTGTCGCCCCGCGAGCGCAGGCTGCGGCAGAGGCTCCCCGCCAGAGACCCCCCCTCAGCCAGGTCAAGCTCTGACACCGTCCCCCGACCTTCTGATGACTCCGACACCGTCCGGCCCAGCGACTCCTGACGGCTGCGCCGTGGCGCCCGGCACCCCCCGCTCTAGGGGAGATATGGGGCTGAGGCGGGGGGGGGGGGGGGCATCTCTGCAGACCCCAGACCCCCCCCATAGCCACTGCTTTACCCCCCACCGCCTTGGCACCCCATGGCTGCCCCTCTGCGCCCGCAGCCCTGGTGTCCCACGGTCACTTCCCGTAGCCCCCCAGCACCCCCCAACCACCCTTTTGCCCCCCAGGACCCCCCACCCCAGCACCCCTCACCCCTCCTGTCCTAGTGCCCCCTGGTCACCTTCTGTACCACCACAGCACCCCCTCAGCCACCCACTCTGCTCCCTTCCCCCCTGCACCCCCACCCCAGCACCCCTCGCCCCCACCCCGCGGGTACCTGGCGGGCACTGCTGAGCCCAGGCTGGTTCATGGGGATGTATCCTGCCGGGGGGCTGAGCAGGCTGGGACTCTGTGGGGGACACGGGGCAGGGGGGGTTGACACCCAACGTGGAGGAGACACAGGGGTTGGGACCCTCCCACCCCACTGCAGGAACAGGGAGTGGGGCCGGGGTCCTGGGGGTCAGTCCTGTGTCCCACTGGCATGGGGGGGGGGGAGGAGGGGGCTGGGAGACCCCATGGCATGTCCCAGGACCCTGTGCTCCACATCCTGCCCCGTGCCCCATACCCTGTGCCCCAAACCCTCCCCCACAGCCAGCACCCAGCCCTTGGGGGCCGAAGGGTCTCACCCGGGTGCAGCCGCCCCGCGGGCGCTGCGGGCAGAGCGTGGTGGCAAGGCCGAAGGAGGCATCCAGCTCCTCTTCCTCCTCCAGCTCCAGGGTCTCCATGTCATCCAGCTCCTTGTCGCTCAGGGTGGGGGGATCGGCGGGCGGCGCGGCCCCACTCTCCTGCTATGGGCACGGCCGGGTCAAGGGGGCAGGGCCGGGGGGGGCGGGTAGGGTGGGGGTCAAGCTTACCTTGATGACCAGGTAGCGCGGGGGGTCGCGGGCCATGCGCGTGAACTCGTTCGCCAGCTCCTTGAAGGTGGGACGGATGTTCTCGTCGATCATCCAACCTGGAGGGCAGCAGGGCTGAGAGTGGGACACAGGGACCGGGGTGGGGAGAGGGACACTGCTGGGACCCTGCCCTGGGGATGGGGACATAAGCTGGGGGTCCCAGTCTGGGGCTGCCTTGGGGTGCAGGTGGATGAGTTTAGACAGGAATTTCTGGGCAAGAAGGACCCCAGATGGGGACAGGAGCAGGACCGTGGCCCGGGGATGGGAATGGAGCTGGGGACAGGAGCAGGACCCTCCCTGGGGATTGGGATGTGGGCGGAGCCTCCACTCACACTTCACCATGACCATGTAGACGTCGATGGTGCAGATCTGGGGCTGCGAGAGCCGCTCGCCCTTCTCCAGGAGGTCAGGCACCTCAGCCAGGCGGATCCCGGCGTAGGGCTCTGCACCGAAAGTCATCATCTCCCAGAGCGTCACACCTGTGGGGACAGCCCCGGGGGTGGGGAGAACCCTGTCAGCCCCGAGGGAGGGGCAGGGGGCTGGGGGTGTCCGGGGGTGTGGGGCTCAGCGCTCACCGTAGCTCCAGACGTCGCTCTGGTGCGTGTACTTCCCAAAGTGGATGCTCTCCAGGGCCATCCACTTGATGGGCGTCTGTGAGGGAAATCGGGGTGCAGGGGGATGGGATTGGGGGGTGGGTGACACCCCCAGGGTGGCGGTGCAGTCCCCATCCCGTGGCGGAGGTGGTTTAGAAGCCGTGGGGATGTGGTGCTTGGGGACAGGGTTGAGGGTTTGGGTTCAGGGTTGGATTCCGTGATCTTAAAGGGCTTTTCCAACCTCAACAATTCTGTGATTCCACGATCCCAAGGTGTTGGGGACGAGGAGAGGTTGGGGTGCCCCACAGCACAGGGGGTACCGGGGATGTGGGGCAGGGAGGGGGTGCTCTGTGGCACAGGGGGGGACATGGGGGTCCCCAGCAGGTGCCCACCTTGACCTCATTGTAGAAATACTTCTTGTCGTCAGGGTAGAGGAGGTCAGCGATGCCGAAGTCGGCCACCTGGGCCTGGCTGGGTGACTTGAGCAGCACATTGCGCGCGGCCAGGTTGCGATGCACCATGCGATGCTCCTCCAGGTAATACATGCCCTGGGGGGGTGGCCAGGGGAAGGGGGTCAGCGGGGCCGGGGAGGGGGGAGCCAAGGGGCACCATCCCCCACCCTGGGGACTCACCTTGGCCACCTGGACGCACCAGTTGAGCAGGAGCTGGGGGCTGATGCTGTCGCGGTTCTTGCGCACGTACTCGAGGAGGGACCCGAGCGGCAGGAGCTGCGTCACCAGCTGGAGCTGTGCGCCCGGGCAGATGCCCAACAAGCGCACGATGTACGCGTGGTCCAGGCTGCCGATGGCCAACATGTGCTGCAGGGACAGCGGGGACAGCATCAGCCGCCGCCGAGCACCCACCACCCCCAGGGGCCCAAGGGAGCAGGATGCGGTCCCAACTGTGTTCCCAGCCTTGGTCCTGTCCCTATCCCTGTCCTCATCTCCATTCCCAGAGCACAGTCCTGCTCCTGTCCCCATCCCTGTTCCCATTCCTGTCCTTATCCCTATTCCCAGGGAGGGTCCTGTTTATGTCTCCATCCCCAGGAAGGTCTAATTCCTGTCCACATCCCTGGGGAAGAGTCCTGGTCCTGTCCCCATCTCCAGGGCACGTTCCTGCTTCTGTTCCCAGCCCTGTCCCTATCCATGACCTCATCCCTGGGGAGGATCCTGCTCCTGTCCCCATCCCCAGGGCAGAGTCCTGGTCCTGTCCCTATCCCCGGGGAGGGTCCTTATCCTGTCTCCATCCCTATCCCTATCCCTGTCCCCAGCCCTGAGGAGGGTCCTACTCCTGTCCCCATCTGGGCTCCTTCCTGCCCAGTAATCCTGGTCCAACCTCACCCACCTGCACCCCAGGGCAGCCCCAGCAGGGACTCCCAGCCCAGGACCCCCAGCCCAGGAGTCCCTCCCCGGTGCAGGATCCTGTCCCTATTCCCAGACTCACGTCGGTGACGGCGTGGAAGGACTGCTGCCCGCTCCAGTCCTGGATCACCTTGATGCTCACCGGGATCTTGATGGAGTCTCCGTCGGGGATCCAGATTCCCTGGGGGATGCGATGCCCTGGTGAGTGCCATGCCCAGCCCCAGCCGGGCCCTCCCCACCGAGTCCCCCCGCCCCCTCACCTTGTGCACCGTCCCGAAGACCCCCGAGCCCAGCACCTTCAGCCGCTTCAGCTCTGTCTCCTTGAAGATGCGAGCGAGGACCTTGTTGGCTTTTTCACTGGGGTCCAGCGGCTCCAGGCTCTGCCGGGCGGGAGGCGGAGACGGGGGCGGGATGGGGATGGAGAGCGATGGGAATGGGGGCGGATAGGGATGGGGATGGAGACAGGGATGGATGGAGAATGTGGGATGGATGGGGATGGAGATGGAGACGTGGGAGGAATGGGGACGGGATGGATGGGGATGGTGAGAGCTGGGACCGGAGACAGGCTCGGGTCCTTCCCCATCCCGCCTGTCCACCCCTCTCCTTCCCACGGTCCCGGGACTCCTCTGGCTCCCGTGGGAGCGGCGCCCCCGACCCGGCTGCGCCCCTCACCTCCCCCCTCTCCAGGTAGCGCCGCATCGCCCGCTTCTTCTGGATCTTCTTTCCGCGCCAGTAGAGCAGAGCGAGGAGGACGAAGGAGCAGGAGAGGAAGAGCCCCCCGACCACCATCACCGCGATCACCGTTGGCGTTTTCCTGGGTGCGGGAGGGGACTCTGGGTGCCCGCAGTCCCGGCCCCGCCGTGCGTGCAGGTGGCACCGCAAATGCGGGGTGGACAGGGCCGGGCTCAGCACCCGGGGTAGGGGTCCCGCAGCGCCCAGGGCGGGCAGGGAGAGGCCCCAGAGCAGCATTGCATGGTGTGGTGCAACACTGCACAGTGCAGCCTGGCATGGCACAGCATAGCACAGCTTGAAATAATGCACTAGGGCAGGGCACAGCATGGCACAGCCCAGCATGGCACTGCACCAGAACATGCCACAGCACAGCGTGGCATGGCACGGCATGGCACCCTGCACCAGGGCACAGCATTCCATGGCTTGGCCTGGCACGGCACAGCCTGGCATGGCACCACTTGGCACCATGAACCAGAGCGTGGTATGGCACAGCGCAGCCCATTATGGCACAGCACAGCTTGGCACGGCACAGCCTGACACACCAGGGCTCAGCACAGCACAGCACAGCACAGCACAGCCTCGCGCGGCACCGCTTGGCACCGCACACCAGGCCCTGGCACATCTTGGCATAGCAGTGCCCGGACCCCGTCCCCGCGGTACCTGGAGACAGGCAGGGCATCCCCCAGGCAGTCACGCAGCAGCGGCCCCAGGCACCTGTGGGGATGGAGTGGAAGGTGAGGGGGGACGCGGGGTCCCTTGGGGGGTGGGGGTCCCCCGTGCCCACCGCACGCACCCCCGGGTGCAGTTCTCATGGCAGGGCCGGCACTCGCGGTCGGCATCGGGGTATTTGTAGATGTGCCCGCGCTCGCCCAGCACGCCATCGGGGCAGCGCTCCACGCAGTGGGGGCCGTCACGGAAGTGGGCACAGCGGGTGCAGGTGTCAGCGCCCTGCGGGATGGCACAGGGTGAGGGGCTGCAGGGGGTGGCACCGGCACTGGCACCGCTACCACGGGCCCTGGGCACAACCGCACTGAGCTTGAATGGAGCCCTCATTGACCCTTCATTGACCACATCCTGATCCTGTACTGAACCCTGCACCGAACCTGCACCCACCCCATCCTGATCCCGTACCAATCCCACACTGAGCTCCATACCAGCCCCGTGCCAATCCCATACCAACCCCACATGGCCCCATATGAACCCCGCACAGAGCTCGTACCGATCCCTGCACTGAGCTCTGCATCAATCCTGCACCAGCCCCAGCCCTGAGCCCACACCGAGCCCCATGCTTAGCCTTTTGCCAGCCCCACACCGCGCCCGCACCGCGCCCGCACCGAGCCATTGCAGGTGACGCTGCCCTCGATGCGCTCGCACTCGGGGTGGCACTCGAAGCACTCTCCATCCTGGGCAAACTCCCGTGTCTCCCTGGGGGACAAGGGGGTGTAACCAACGTCCCAGTCCCCACCAGCACCCACCCTGTGTCCCAGTCTGCACTGACACCCACCCCCAGCGCCCATCCCACCCTGATGCTCCCATTTCCCCCCAGGTCCACCCCACCCCAGGACTGAACCCCCCAAGGTCCACCTCACCCTGATGCCTCCTCCGCCCAGTGCCCATCCCACCACAGCACTGACCCCGCTGCCCACCCTGGGCTCAATCCTGCTCCCCGTGCCCACCCTGGGGTCCACCCCAGTGCTCATCCCACCCCAGGACAGGTCGCCCCAGCACCCATCCCACCCTGATGCCCCCACCCCCCCCAGGTCCATCCCACCCCAGGACTGATCCCCCAGGGTCCACCTTGCCCTGATCCTCCCCCCCCCCAGTGCCCATTCCACCGCAGCACTGACCTCACTGCCCACCCTGGGCTCAATCCTTCTCCCCGTGCCCACCCTGGTACTGATTTCCCTGTCACCCACCCCAGAAACCCCCACCCCGATGCCCTCCACGGTGCCCCCCCCACCCTTGGGTGAAGTGGCAGCTGGCGACGCAGACGCCGCGCCGGCTGTAGTGGCGGCAGGACAGGCACTGCGTGGGCCCAGGCCCCCAGCAGCCCTCGGCGGAGCAGAGCGCGTCGCACACCTTCCCCTCTTGCTCTGCAGGGAGGGATGGGGGGGGGGGAGGCTCAGCTTGGGGGTGAGGGGGTCCGCAAGCACCCCCCCCCCCCCCAGCTCCCTCAGCCACCCCTCCGTGCCCAGCCCCACTCACGGCACTTGCTGCGCGGTTTGTTGTTGCGGAACTCGAGGTCAGCGCGGCGGCGGCTGAGCGTCGCCCACTGCACCGTGTGCAGGTAGCACAGCCGCCGGTTCTCGGTGATGTACACCCGGCCCGCGCTCACCTCGCGCAGCGAGCGCAGCCCCAGCGACGTCACGTTTTCGTTCTTCATGATCAGCAGCGAGAAACCCCGGCTGCGCCGAGAGCGGCAGCGCCGGGAGATCAGCGTGGGGGCTGCACCGGAGTGGGGGGGCGCGGGGATGGTGGGGACAAGGGCCAGTGAGGGGATGGAGGGACAGGGGATGGTGGGGACAAGGGATGAGGGGGTGGTGGGAGAGGGGATGGTGGGGACAAGGGATAACGAGGGGATGGAGGGACAGGGGATGGTGGGGACAAGGGATGAGGGGGTGGTGGGAGAGGGGATGGTGGGGACAAGGGACAACAAGGGGATGGAGGGACAGGGGACAGTGGGGACAAGGGACAACAAGGGTATGGTGGGGACAAGGGAAAACGAGGGGATGGAGGGAGAGGTGATGGTGCAAGGGACAATGAGGGGACAGTGGGGACAAGGGCCAACGAGGGGTAGAGGGACAGGGGACGGATGGGGCAAGGGACAACGAAGGAATGGTGGGACAAGGGCCAACGAGGGGATGGAGGGACAGGGGAAAGTGGGGACAAGGGCCAACGAGGGGATGGAGGAAGAGGGGATGGTGGGGACAAGGGTCAACGAGGGGATGGGGATACAGGGATGGGGGATGATCGAGGGATAAGGGACAAGGGACGTCAGGGGATGCAGGACACACAGAAGGGGGTGCGAGGTGCTGGGTTGGGGGCAGCAGGGATGGGGTGTCTCACTTGTACAGGCTCCGTCCCCCGATGGTGACGAGATTGGAGAAGACGCTGAAGTTGTGCATGTGCTTGGGCCAGGACTGGATGTTCAGGTACCCTGAGGGGGGGAGCTGGGGTCAGGGTGGCTCCCGAGGGTCCTGAGGGGTCCTGGAATAGGGGGGGGGGAGGGGTGTCTTGACATCCCTCACCCCCTCTGCTCACCCGTGATCTCCCGCACGGTCCGGAAGACGTTCAGCTTCTCGGGGTCCAGCGCCGAGATGTTGCGCCAGGGATCCCTGTGGAGCCAGAGGTGTCAGCTGGGGTCGGGGGGGGGGGCAGCCCCCCCGTTGACCCCACCGTCCCCCAGCCTCCCATTGCCCCCCGCCACCGCCAGCCTCACCCCTCCAGGCCAGTGATGAGGAAGTCCAGGTTGCCCAGGATCTTGGTGCAGTTGACGAAGGTGTCGATGTTGCTGGAGTCCACGGTCTGGTATTTGCTGCCGGTGCCGGTGCCCTCACAGGCTGTGGGATGGGCACGGGGAGGGGGTGACCCTGTGTCCCTCATCCCCCCCCCGACCCCCCCCCCTCAGCTCCCCCCAACCCCTCACCCTTGGGACACAGCCCTGAGCAGGGCTCGCACATCTTCAGTCCGTTCTTCTCCACCTCCATCTTATCGTTGGGGCATGCGCGGACACAGGAGCTCTGATCCACCACGAAGTTGTCTATGGGAAGACCCTCATGGTCACAGCCCAGACACCCCCCACCCTCCCCCCGGTGCCCCATGTCACCCCCAATCCCCCTCCCCCGGAGCCCCCAGCCCCCAGCTCACGCGGGCAGCTCCGGACACAGATGCCCCCGTACTGGTACTTGGTGTCGGGGTTGGGTTCGAGCTGGAAGGTGAGTTTGTTGTAGATGAGGGGCTGTGGGCAGAGCGGGACGCAGGCGCCGCTGTCGTTGAAGTGCCGGCAGGCCTATGGGACAGATGGACAGACAGACGGACAGGGTGAGCAGAGGCAGGGCAACATGGGACAGACGGACACACACAGGGACGCAGCCCCATACGGAGGGCGCTGCCGCTGCCCCCGCTCCGAGGTGGAGATGGCGCTCGCGGGAGGGGCAGATGGACAGATGGACATGGGGATGGGTGGGTGATGCAGGCGCAGGAAGGCAGGTATGGGGGTGGACAGACAGAAGGACACAGGGATGCTGCTCAGCATCACCCCTCACCCACCCCGGGGGACAATGATAAGCTCCTGCTCCACGGTGGGCAGACAGATGGACACAGGGATGGATGGGGAGATATGGGGATGGATGGACAGACAGACAGGGATGCTCCTCAGCATCGTTCTTGCCCACCCTGGGGGACACAGATGAGCTCCCTCCCAACGACAGACAGACGGACACAGGGATGGATGGATGGATGGATGGATGGATGGATGGATGGATGGATGGATGGATGGATGGATGGATGGATGGATGGATGGATGGATGGATGGATGGATGGATGGGCAGACAGAGGGATGGATGGATGGATGGATGGATGAATGGATGGATGGATGGATGGGCGGACAGATGGACACAGGGGGGGTCACATACGAAGCAATGTGTCTGGAGGGGCCCCGTGCAGCCGCCCGCACACTCCTCGTGGCAGCACTCGTTGGGCGCCCGCCCGAAGCAGCGCCCGTTGCACTGAGGGGCGCAGATCGTCTTCGTCACTGTGGGGAGCGGGGGGGCGGGGGATGAGGATGAGCAGGTAGAGGACACCCAAACCCCCCCGAGGAGCACCCAGACACCCCCCTCCCCCCTCCAGACCCCAGCACCCACATTTCTGGCAGTCCCCAGGGCCAGATCCCCAGCAGTGGCCGCCGCAGCTCTCGTGGCAGGGGGGACCTGGGTGGAGGAAGCACAGTGGGGTTACCCCCAAAGCCAGAGGGTGCCCCCCCACCCCCAGAAGCCCCGCCACGCACAGGCCTTGCCGTTGTCCCCCACCACAGGCTCCAGGCGGGGGTCCCGCATGATGTCCCTCCACTCCACCGTGTTCACGTGGCAGAGCTGCGCGTTCTTCTCGATGTAGACCCCTCCGGCCAGGATCTCTGGGGGGGTGGGGACAGGGGGTGATGGGGGCTGCACGTCCCCCACCTGAGCCCTGCCCAGGATGGGGACAGAACCACTCTGGGATGAGGATGCACGGGGAAGTGGGATGGGACCAATACAGGAGCACCAGCAGGGTGGGATGGAGACCATGGGGGGACACCATGGGGCATCGTGCCAGGACGGGGACCGGGATGGGGCCAAATATAGGGAGCAGGATGGGGAAGGCAGCGCTCCGGGATGGGCACCCCGGGCTGGAGGGTCCCAGTGGGGTGGCGGGGAGGGGGGTGTCCCCACCTGTGAGCTGGTTGAGGCCGAGCTGTCGCAGTGCGTGGGTGGTGTTGGGGTTGTAGTTGAGGAGCACGAAGAGCGCGTATTTCTCCTCGTAGAACTGCGTCCCGCGGATGACGCGCAGGTTCTGCAGCGGCAGCGACGCGAAGACGTTCATGGCGATCAGGATGTAGCCCGTCACCTCCCGGATGGTCTGCAGGCAGCGGGGGAGTTGGCGTGGTGGGCAGGGACCCCACGTCCCCCCTTGTCCCCACCATGTCCCCCCCGTGTCCCTCCGCTCACCTGTAGGAAGGAGAGGTCCTGCGTGTGGTCGATGAGGACGATCTCCAGGTTGCCCATCACGATCTCGCAGTTGTTGTACATCTTGTGCAGGGTCTGGTACTGGTGCTGCGCGTCCCCCGTCACGCTCAGCCCGTTCAGCGTCCCCGCACACACTGCGGGCACAGCACCCTGTCCCCACTGCGGCCACCGCGGCCCTGTGCTGCCCACGGCCCCTCTTGGTGGCCACGTCCTCTGTGGGGTCCTTCCTCCACCATGGGATCCTTCCCCCCTCCATGCTGGCCACGTCCTCTTTTTGGTGGCCATGGTCACGCCCTCCATGGGGTCTTCTCCCTCCCCCCAAGCTGGCCAAGTCCTCTTCTTGGTGGTCACATCCATGGTGGCTCTGCACCCTCCTCTCTGGGCTGGTCCTTGTCCCCCACGAGCTGGCTGTGTCCCCCTCCACACGCTCTGAGTGTCCCTGACCCCTCCCATAGCAATACGCACCCCCCATGGTCTCTCTGTCCCCCCACGATGTCCCCGTCCCTCCCCATGGTGCCCTTGTCCCCCTGTATGGTCCTTGCTGCCCCCTCTCATGGTGTCCCTCCACTCTCCCCATGGTGGTGCCCCCATGATGCCCCCCCATATTGTCCTTGTTGCCCCCCCCCTCCCCAGTGTGCCTCCCGTCACCCCATAGTGTTGCCCCCCTGGTGTCCCCGTCTCCCCCCAATGTCCCCATCCCCCCCAGTGTCCCCATCATCCCCGGTGTCCCCGTAACCACCTATATTGTCCCTCCTGACCCCCTCCCGTAGTGGCGCCCCCCCTGGTGCCCTTGCCCCCCCATATTGTCCTTTTTGCCCCTCACATGGTGTCCCTGTCCCCCATTCCGTGGTGTTGCCCCCCCCCATTGCCCCCATCCCCCTCACGGTGCCCCCCCCATCCTCCCAGCCCTGTCCCCGCCGTAGGGGGTGCTGGGTGCTCCCCACCCTCCTCCGCACCAGAACCGGCCGGGCGAGCGTTGCGCAAGGCGGGTGCCGCGGGCAGGGCCCCCCCACGCCGCGACACCCGGACTTCGGACCTGGGTGTGCGCGAGGCCCAGGCCGCCTCGACGCCAGTGCGAGGGGCTGGGGGGTCCTGAGTGCCCCCCGAGCTGGGGCAGTGGGCACCGAGGGGGCAGTGGGGTTACCAACCCCTCCCTGACACCCCCCCCACCGGGGCGCACAGAGCCCCTTTGTGCGTGGGGCAGGATGGGGCCCCCTCCCCGCGCCGCACAAAGGGGCGATTGTGGCCAGCGGGGCGGGGGGAGACCGAGCCCCCCGAAAGCGGCGGCACAGCGGCCCCCCGGGGCAGAGCAGGGTCCCCCCCCAGCCTAGCGTGGGTGGGAGCCGGGCCCCATGGCGGGGGGGGGCATGAATGGGGCCTTTGTGGCCCCAGCGCGGGGGCTGAGAGGGGCCCGAGCCCCCTCCAGGGCGGCCGCTGAGAACGGGCAGCTCGGTGCAGGCATGGATGGGGCCAAACCCCCCCTCAGCACCCCCCACGTTCCCCCCCTTCCCCCGGCCGAGCTATTTTAACAGGGAAGGGGCTATAAAAAGGTCGCAGCTGCGTCGGGGGGGGGGGGCATGGCCCCCAGCCCCAACACCCCAGGGATGGTCACTGCGGGCCCCAAAGAGGGGGCTGGGACCCCTGAGGAACAAGGTGGGGGCTCTGAGGGCAGGCAGAGCGCGGGCTGGGGGTCCTCAGGGTGCGGGGGAAGTGGGGGGCAGGATGTGGCCCCACGGGACCCCTAAAACCAAAGCAGTGCCGTGGGGTGATGCAGGTGAATTGTCCTTGGCAGCTCAAAGGGTCCCACGGGGACCCCGGGACCCCCTGAGTGCCGGCTCTGGCAAACGGGAGCTGCAAGGGGTTGGGGGGCTCCGTGGGCCACAACTACTTGGGGTGGGGGGCTCCGAGGGGCTGTTGAGGGACTGTGAGGGGAGTGGGGGGCCCCATGGGGCTACAAGGGGTTTTGTGGGGCTACAAGGGGTCCCATGGGGCCTCGTGCACTGCACCTGCCTGGGGGCAGTGCTCCGTGGGGCTCCGTGGGGCACCGTGGGGTGCACCTGCTCAGGGTGGGGAGCTCCGTGGGGCTCCATGGGGCCTTGTGGGGTGCACCTGCTTGGGTTGGGGGGCTCTATGGGGCCCAGTGGGGTTGCAAGAGGCTCTGTGGGGCACTGTGGGGTGCACCTGCCCGGGTTGGGGGGCTTGGGCCCCCCAGGCGCCGTGTCGGCCAGGCGTTATCAGCGCGTTGCCCGTATCAGCCGCGTGCCAGTGCGGATCCCGCCAGGAATAGCGCAGGGGGGACCCCGAGGGGGCCCGCGAGCCGGACACACAGACACAGGGACAGAGGGACACGGGGTGACCCCTGGGTGACACAAAGGGGGCTCTGTGCACGGCCACATCCTGCCCAGAACAAAGAGGCTCAGAACCAGGGACGGGGGGAGCTGGGGGGGCCAATCCCGCTTCCCCCCACCCAGCACCTCTGGGTCTGGGGGCTCCGTGGGGAGTGGGACGAGGCGGGGGCATCGCATGGCACCCCATCCCGTGCACCCCATGGCCCCACCCGCGCACCCCAACCCTGCGGATTTCCTTGTGGGGCTGGAAAACAACTGCGGGGCCTTCTGGGAGCGAACCCCGCCCGGGCCTGGGGGGGCGGGGGAGGATGGGGTGCTCGGAGGGGACCCCCAGAGTCGTCCCCCCCCGTCTCAATGGCACCGGTGGAGCCCAAGCCTGAAACCGTCCCGGGGAGCAGTGGGGCCGCAGGTGCCTGCGGGGACCCTGGGAATGGGGGAAACCCCAGGAATGGGGGGATCTGAGTCCCAGGAACTGGGGGGAATGGAGCCCAAGGAAAAGGGGGATCTGAGCCCCGGGAACTGGGGACAGGAACGCTGGGAATGAGGGGATCCGAGCCGCAGTCCCCCCCTGCTTTGCCGGTCCCGCTGTCCCCAGGGCTGTCGGGGTCTCCCCGCTGTCGGGGCTTGGGGATCCCGAGGTTGACGGAGCCGCGGGAGCCACCGAGAGTGGGGATAGAACCGGCGGCACCGGGACCCCCGGGACCCCCGAGTGCTACCGTTGCCCAAAGTTCTCCCCGTCCCGGGATCCCCATGCTCTCCCAATTCCCCCAGCGTTTCCCAGTGCCAGGACCCTCGAGACTTCGAAGAACTCCAAGAACTCCCGGTCCTCCGAGAGCTCCCTGTCCCGGGGCTCCCGAGAACCCCGAGCGCTGTCGGTTCCCCGAGTATTCCCGGTGCCAAGACCCCCGGGACTCCCGGTCGCTCCCCATCCCGTTTCCCCGAGAACTCCCGGTTCCCCAGGTTTCCCCCGTCCTGGGACCCCCCCGCTTCTTCCCGGTTCCCCAAGAGCTCCCCATCCTGGGATCCCCGGTTCCCGGTGCCCCCGTCCCACCTGCCTGCCCGGCGCGGGGCTCGGGACCGCGGAGCAGCAGCAGCAGCAGCGGGAGCAGCGCCCGGTGCCGGTGCGGGTACGGGTCGGGATCCATCGCGGCCGCTCCCGGCCGTGGCGGCGGCTCCGGGCGCGGCGGGGGGGGGGGGGGGGCGCACCTGGCGCGGGACCGGGGGCGGGGCGGGGCGGGGCCCCCCGGAGGAGCGAGCAGCCCGGCCCGGGACCCGCCCGGGGCTGCACCGGCACCGCCTCCCCCAAACCAGCTGCCCCCAGCTACCGGGACCGCACCCCCTCAAACACCGGCACCGGCACCGCCCCCACCGGGACCGGGACCCTCAAACCAGCACCGCCACCCCCAAACCGGTTACTCCCTCCTCACTGGGCCGCACCCCCCAAACACTGGCACCGGCACCGCCTGGAACCGGGACCCCCCACCCCCCGCCAAACTGGGACTGAGAATCCTAAACCGGTTCTTCCCCCGGTACCGGACCGCAGCCCCCAGAGCCGGCACCGGCACCGCCCCCTCAAAACGGTTCCCCCTCTGGCCGGACCTCCCCCCTCCGGGATTGACACCTCCCTCTGGGACTGCCACCCCCAAACCGGGACCAACACCCTCAGCACCGGTACCGCCCCCCAAAACTGAGAATCGCCCAGACCGCCCCCTGCCCCGGAACAGACACCAAACGCCGGCAACGGGACCCCCCAATCCGCGGGACCCCCCAACCCGCGGCCCCCCCACAGTGCAGGTCGGGCCCCTCTGAGAACTCTGGCCCCATTCAGTGCCCCATCGCAACCCCCCAAAACTCCAGGAGGGAGGGTATGGGACCCCATCTCAGCCCCCCAGAACCCCTGTGTGTGTGTGTGAGTCTGCCCCACTGCAGACCCTCAAAACCTGGGGGGGGGTATGGGACCCCAACACAAGTGCCCCAAAATCCCAAGGTGGTGCCAGTGTGGGGGGTCCCATTACAGTCCCCTCAAAACCCTCAGGAGGGTGTGGGTGTGGTCAGTTTGTTGCCCCCATCAGCACAGGGCAAGTGCTGGCCCTGGGGGGGATTTGGGGCACCCATAGCGCCCCACCCCGAAGTCCTGAGTCTGGGGGCAGGGGTGGCCCCAGAAACTTGGGGGGAGCTGTGGAGCACGGGCGGAGCACCTCCAAGCCCCCAGAGGGGGTGGAAGTGTCCCCCCCTTGAGCTGGGACAGGCTCTGGGTATCTGTGTGTCCCCAAAACATGGCTAAAGAGCCCCCCCGAGATGGGGAGCAGCCCCCCCACATCCGCAACCTCCCCAAGGTGAGCCCATCTTCCTTTCTCCCAACAAGGGGGCTGAGTCCTCCCCTCTCCCCAACCCCAGAGCGACGCAAGCCCCCTGCCCCCCATTCCAAGACGCAGGAGCCAGGCTGGGTGCAGGATCCTTTATTGCACCCCACGATGGGGGGGGGTCGCGTTCCAGAGCCTCCTTACATGGGTTTGGGGGGTGGCCGGGGGGCAGCGCCCTGCGGAGGGAAAGCAGAGGGTGAGGGAGGCCGTTGGGGGGCGCTGTGCCACCCCCCGGGGCCCCCCTCGGGGTACATACGGCGGGGCGGAAGCGTGGCGGGGGGGTCCGGTCCTTGCGGGCCTCACGGGAGCGGTTCCGCACCACTTTGCTGTGGATGGCGCAGCTGACGCAGTAATGGAGCTTCACGTACAGCTTGGGCAGCACATAGGCTGTGGGGGAAAAAAGGGGGTGTCAGGGGGGACCCCCAAACCCCAAAACACCCCTATGCACCTCTCGCCTTCTCCTTGAACCCCAAATCACCCCAGAATACCACCCACCCCCCAAACATGCTTGTACCACAAAACATCCTGGGGCACCCCCTCTGCACCCCAAAATATCCTGGGGCAATACCCACTACCCCCAACCCCCGAACACCCCAGGGAACCCTCCACTCCCTCCCCAAACACCCTTGGGTGCTGCCCATCCCCCTTGCGCACCCCACCCAGGCTAGGGGTGCTGTCCCTGCTACAGAGGGGCACAGAGGAGCAGCCCCGATGTCCCCTAAATGATCCCCTAGAAGCCCCCAAGGTCCTCAATGCCCCTCAGTACCTCCCCAGCCCTCAGTGTCCTCCCCCCTGTGCTCTTAAGCCCCTCAATGACACCCCAACAACTCTCCCAGTAGCCCCCAGCCCTTGAGCACACGCCAACTCCTCCCCTAAACCATCCCTCCAGCCCCTCAACACCCTCCCAGTTAACACTCCATGCCCCGATGCATCCTCCAGCTCCACCCCAGTACCCCAACACCCTCCAAGCTCCTCCCAGTAACTCTCAACCCCTCAGTGGCTGCCCCCAGCATCCCTCCATCCCACCATGCCTCCCCCAGTCCCTCCAATATTCCCCCCAGTGCCCCCCCCCGGCCCGTACAGTCGAAGACGCTGGCCTCCGAGATGTCCCTGACGGCAGCTGCCTCCACGATATTCCTGATGACGAACTTCTTGATGGCCTTGTCCTTGGGGACGCAGCGGGCGCAGTTGGTGCAGCGGATGGGCTGGACGTGCCCGCGCCCCTTCTTGGCGCGCCCGTTGTTCCTCCTCTTCTTCGTCTGAGGGGGGGTGCAAGAGGATGACCCTGGGACCCTTCCACCCCTCAGACCCCCAACCTGCACCATCAGAGCCCCCCATGCCCCTCAGTCCTTACTGACCCCCCATCTTGCATCCACAGCCCCCCATGAGCCCCCCCATAGCATCCCTTACCCCACCTGGACCCTATGTATAGGTCCCCCCAATCTCCTTGCCCCATAAGTGCCCTGGGCCCCCCCCCCTCGAGTCCTCCCATAAGCGCCCCCCCCAAGCCTCACATGGGCCCTCGAGCCTTCCCATGGCCCCTCCAGGACCCCCCTCGTGCCTCCCCCTCACACCACCTGTGGGCCCTGGGATCCCCCCCCCCCCAGCACCCCCTGCCCCGTAAAGCCCTTGGGGACCCCCTCGAGTCCCCCTTGCCCGCCCCCCCCCCCCCCCCCCCAGCAACCCCGCCCCACATGGGCCCCGGGGTCTCTCCACGCCGCCCTCCCCGCCGCATCCCCCGCCCCACACGGAGCCCCACACGAACCCCCCGCTGCCCCCTGCTACTCCACACGGGCCCCCGCTGCCCCCCGCCGCCCTAGAGAGCCCACCCGGGCCCCCAGGCCCCCCAGGCCGCACCATCCTCGCTGCGGCGGCGGAGAAAGAAGGGCCGGCAGCCGCATCACCGCCCGCTTATATATGCGCCCTCCGCCCGGAACCGCTTCCGCCGCCGCCCCGCCGCTGCCCCGGCCCCGCAGAGCACCCCCAGCCGCCTCGCGGAGGCCCCTCCGTCGCCACCGGAGCCGCACCGGATGGGATGGGGGTGGCGCTGGGAGGCGGCGGCAGGGACGGCGAGGGGATTACTTTTCCTCGCCGTGGCGGAGGGGTTCGGTGCCGCAAGCGCCGCGAAGTCGTCGCAGACGCCACGTGCTGCGCGTGACGTCATCATCGCGCGCCGCGGGGTCCGCTGGGAGACGGAGTCCTGGGGTGGGGTGGGGGGCCTGTGTCCTGACACCGCCCCCCCAAAAGCCCCAGGCGAACCCCCAGTGACACACCCCCCCGGGGGCTCCCCGCTGCCTTCCTCCTTCCCAACCAAGTCTCAGAGGAGACCCTCAGTGCCTCGGGGGCGTCTCCACATGTCCTACCCCCTCCAAAGGGCAACCCCAGCGTGGCCCCCACCCCAGGGGTGTCCCCAGAGTCCCTGATGGGGGTTCCACTCTCCTCCTCCCCCTCCCCTAAAGCCCCAGAAGGGACTCCCAATGTTCCCCACCCTTGGGGGTCGCACCCAGTGTCATGTCTCCCCACACCCCAATGGGTTCCCCAGTGTTCCACCCAATAATCTTATAGGGGACCCCCAGTGTCGTTCCCCCACCAGCCCAATGAGGGGCTCTCCACTGTCGTTCCCCCCTCAAGTCTAGAGCACCCCCCTCCCTCTGCCTTCTTGCAGCCCCTAGAAACAGAACCTGGGGGTCCTGGCCCCCCTCAAACCCTGGAGTCCCACCCACCCCACAGAAGGGAGGCGGGAGGTAGAGGGGGAGGCGTTAAATTACTCCGGTTTATTTATAACAGACCTTCAGCCAGTACAGTACAAAACTTACAGTAGTAGATCTCGTTACACAAATAGGTAATTACAATATCTTACAGATACAAAAGCTCCTGCGGTCACGGGGGGGTCGGGGGGGGGTCCAAAACCTCACAAAAAAGGGAAAAAACAAAGACGACAGCAAAGCCATGAACGCTCTACAACTGAAAACTCGCCGGGGAGGGCGGCGGGGGGCGGGGTATTGCACATCCTCGTTTGTTCAGACATCTGATTAAAAAATAGAGATATTTACAGGGTAAAAGCGACCGGGAGGTTTTACAAAATTCCTACATTTTCGGTTTAGACTCTTTGACAGAGAAAAGAAAAAGAGACGGAAAGCAAACAAAAACCAAACCCCAGAGCGGTGAGAAAGGGGCAAAGCCTCCATCACCGCTTGAAAAATCCCGTTTTTTAGGGATTTTTCCGTGCTTGGGGTCCAGGTTTTTCCGCCGGGAAGGGGGAGCTGAGCCCCGGCTGTGCCGGCCGCTCGCCCCACGCCGGCGGCAAAGTGGGAGAAGAGGCAATGAAACCCATCGAGGGCGGTGGGGGCAGCGGGGGCGGCCGCCACTGAGGTGTCGCGTTTGTGTCCGTACAAAAAAACAAGGATCAGCCTTTGGTTTGGACCTCAGGAGCGCCCGGGGCGGCTGAGGGGCGGTTTATGCATCCTGGGCAAGAAGCGGGGTCCCGGGGGTCCCGGTGGCCGAGGCCCTCCTGGCTCGCGCTTCATTTTTGGTTGTAGTGGCCATGCCCCACGAATCCCTTCTGTCTGGGACCCCGTCCTGGGGGTCTCCAGCTCTGCAGCCCCTCCCCACGGTGTCTCGCTCCGGCAATCGGTCCCCGAGAGCCCATCCTGGGGGAGGGGGTGCAGCAGAGGACATCCCCAAGCGCCCATCTGGTCTCTGGGGGTCCTGGTGGGGGCTACGGTGAGGGCAGAGCTCTGGACTCGACTCCTCTGTGCGTGCACGACCAGAAATGACACCGGGCCACAGGGAGACCCTGCCAATCCCTTGGGAATGCCAGCAGGAGAACGGGGGGCAGTGGAGGGGCTGGGCTGGGGGTCTGGCAGAGCAGCCCCCGCAGCAGCACGGGCTGGAGGTACTGATCTGGGCCAAGAAGGAGGTGACGCCAGCGCCCGGCGCTCACCATCGCCCTGGCTCGTGGTTCCTTCATTGCAGCCAGAGCCGTGTCCCCGGCACCCCCGGACACGGCGGGAGCAGGGGGGTCCCCGCTTTACGCTCCACGATTTGAACTCGTTAAAGCTTGGGGCGCAGCAGCTCCTGCCAGGCCGGGGGTGGGGGGAGGGTGGGGGTCATGGCTGATGGAGTGGGGAATCCCATGGGATTTTAGCACCGAATCTGAGGTTCGCTTCACCCGAGAGCGCGAATGGGCGACACCGGGCTCGCACCACGGAAAGGGCTCGGAGCCCAGCGGGAGAGGGGGAGAGGAGTCTCGGAAATTCAAGTGAGACTTTGAGGGGAGGGGGGGGAAAAAAAAGAGAGTTATAAAAAGAGAAACTAAGAAGCTCAATAAATAACGGGAGGGAGGTTAGAGGAGGGGGGAAAGCACAAAAAAAAGTCCATTAATATTTAAATAACTCCATTTATAAAAAGGCAAATTGTTAAGAGCTCCCCTCGCCGGGGCCGGTTTGTGGGTTTTTGTTGTTTTTTTTTTTGTTTGGTTTTTTTTTTTTTTTTAGCTATTGGTTTTTTTTTAATATTTTTGTAGCCAAAGTCAGTGCAAAGGAGTAGAAAAGAAAAACCAACAGTTCCGTGCCCGGAGGGTGGAGGGGCAGAGCCAGAGCCAGAGGAGGAGTGGAGGGGGACGGGGTGGGGGGAAGGGAAAGGGGGGCTTTTTAGCCGATTTTATGCTCGCCCCGCACTATGTGGGAGGAGAACTCGTACCGGTCCTGGCTGTGGTGGCCACAGATGTTGCATTCGAAAGGGTCTCTGAAGCCGTGGCAGCCCATGTGGATGGTGAACATGACGTGGTCCAGGAAAAGGATGCGGCAGTGCTCACACTTGAAGGCCCTGATCTGCTCCCCGTCCTCGTTCAGCACCCGCAGGGCTTCTTTGGCGGCGCTGGGTGTGGAGCGGGCGGCCGGGGGCCCCTCCGGCACCTTGGGGTCCTCTTTGGCGTAGGCTGGGCTCTGGCGGCTGCTGGCGCAGGTCCCCGCCGGCAGCTGCGAGCTCCGCTCTTCGTGGTTGCTCTCGGTGTCCGTCGAGTCCTGACAGCCGTTGGTGGGTGAAGCACCCGGCTCCCGGCCCCGGAACACCACGGGCACCGCATCCGGCACCTCCTCGGGCCCCTCGGCGGCTTCCCGGCTCCCCGGCAGCTCCAGCCGGCCCGGCAGAGGCTGGATCTGGGTGTAGACAGAGCTGATGACGGGGGTGACCTCCGAGATGCAGTTTGTGGGGGGCAGCCGGAGGGGGCGAAGGTGCTCCCCCCCCATCAGCGAGAGGGAGCTGCCGTAGGAGGGGTCCAGGGGGTGGTGGGCTGAGACCATCTCCACGTCCTTCTCGAAGCCGGAGTTCATGTCGAAGGGGAGGTCCGAGAGGGCGAATCGCATCTGCTTCTCCCCTGCCGGGAAGGAGAGCGGAGTTGGAACGGGTCGTCTCAGCTTTGGGGGGTACCTCCACCCCCCCCAGACCTGCCCTATCCCGGGACTGTAAGGATGGAAGGCACCGTGCGAGCATCAGCCGCGCGCCCACGTGCAGGGTTCTGGCTCCCGTGGGGGATCCCGGCTCCACCAACCGGGGGCTCCCCCACTCCCTCCTCTCTTGTTTTCCCGGGAAGCAAGGCAGGGGATCCCCTTACCCACGAACTTCTGCGGCGTTGATCGCTTCCGTTTGGTGAGGCTGTTGGCCAGCCGGTCGATGAACGTTGGCCGATCGGACGAGGGGTGAAGCAGGGAGTCGGGCACCATCTCCAGGTCTCGCATCTCGTCACCTGGCGAGACAAGAGAAACCCAGATCAGCCGGCAACTGCGGGACACGGTGAGCGGGACGGGGCGAGCAGGACGGGCACGCTGCGCCCCAGGCTGGAGACTCCGCAGCTCCGGGCATGCCGCTCCTGCCCTCTGCCAGCTGGGATGGACCTACGGAAAGGCTGCCGGGCTGCCCGCTCACAGCTTACCCCGTCGGTGCCTCGGTCGCAGGGGAGCTGGGTCGCCTCCCTCCTTCATTGAGCTGCGCCTGCTCCTGCCACTTTGGGGGAGAGGAGCCGGCTTCAGCGGGCAGAAGAGCCCGTGCTTCCCTTGCCGACTCTCGATCCCATCTGGGAGAGCCCTGCCGCGCGTCGCTGCTGGCAAAGGCAGCTCTGCCATTCCCCGGCCCCAAACGTTATGGTCAAAGCGTCCGGGTAGCCGTAACGGGGAAGCTCCCCGTGAGCACCGGTGGCTCTGGAGGGACCAAGTCCGGCTCCAAAAGGGTGGGGGGCCAGGAAGGCTCCGGTTTCGGCTCTTTGTCGGCACAGCAAAGCCGGGGGCTCTGTCTGCGGGCTCCGAGGAGCAGCCAGAAGCTGCTTCGATGCCACGCGGTGCCCGGTTCTGCCGCCTGCCTGCAGGGTAAATCCCCTGCATCGCTGTGTTCCGGGAAAACGCCCTCGGAAGTTCTCGCACCAGAAAAGCGGGACAAGGGCGTTTGGAGTCATTGGCGGCGACAGAAGGAACAGAGGGGCAACTCTTGCCACTTGTGGAGGTCGGTGGCACCGACCAGAGCACCTTCCACCCCGGAATTGTCTGGGCATACGGAGCTCTGGATCTCTGGCCACCCAGGGCAGCATCCCCTCTTCTAACGGGAATGACATCCTCAAAGCTCAGCCCCAGAGATAGGGCTGGAAGATGATTCCACGCCCCGTTTGCCACCCTGCCCACGTCCCCAGAGCCGGTGGCGCTGCGGTCGCTCCTTGGCACTGACCTTGCTGGCCGGGCAGCGGCTGCGGCTCCGAGCCGAGGCTCTGCAGGTAACTGTGGCAGCGCTCCTTGTGCTCCTCCAGCGTGCTCTGCTGTTTGTAGCTCCGGCCGCAGTAGTTGCACTTGTAGGGCTTGCCAACCGTGGGGGAGGAGACTGCAAGACAGGGAAACCAGGGCCTGGCGTAAGAGCAGATGGAGCCCACGCCGAGCAGCCCCAGAATGGGCTGGAGAGGCATCGATGGAGAGAAGAGCAGCAGGAAGGGGTCAGCAGGCAGCGTCACCGCGGGGCAGCGTCATGGCGGCGCAGCCACCATCGCCATCAGCCCACGCACCGTCGCGCTGCGCCGCAGACGCGGCCGCGCGGGCGCATCTTGGTTCCTGGAGCCACGGCCTGGAGCCGCTCAGCCGCTGCCCTCGCCTTTCCGAGCGCCGCCTGCCCCGCGCCACCTCTGCCCGCACCCTGGCAGCTCCGTGAGCGCGAGGAGGGCCAAATGCCCCTGGATTTTGCCAGAGGCGAGCTGTGAAAACAAACCCTCTCTTGGCCAAACACCACAACCAAATCGCCTCGGAGCTGCCCTCGCCCCTACTCTGCTCCCAAGCCACCAGCGATGCGCTTCCAGCCACTGCCCAGCTCTGTCACCCACCTCCAAGGAAACCCTCCTGCGGGAAGCCCCGATGGAAAGCAAAAATTTAAGAGGAGCAGCCAGAGCCCTCGACTGTTTAAGCACTTCCGAGTGTTTCTTCCCACTCTGCTCCCCATCAAGCACTTGGTGGCTGCACGGAGCCTGCGCACCCCCTGCTCCAGCAGGATCTGTGCTCACCAGGCTCTGTTTTATTCCCATCTCTCCCAATTTTCTCCATTTCTGACTGAAAATCACTGAAGCTTCCCTAGATTGGCATCTGGCCTTGCTGGCTGGTGACAAAGGACAAAGGAGAGCGGCGGCGGCGTGACACGGAGGTGGCGATGCCCCTCATGGCGAGATGTGTCCTCATCCACACACACCAGGACCCAATCCATGCACACCAGGTCCTCATGCACACATGCCAGGTCCCCAATCCATGTGTTTCACCCAGAAGACAGCAAAGCAAAGCCCTGGCTCCTCTGGAAGGGTGATGGGATCTCAATGCCATCATAGTTTCCATTGTCCCACGAGGCTGCGACGGGGAAACACAAGCACGGGGTGGTTGCTAATTCGGTGTAATCACAGCAGACGAGCCAAGGTCCTTCGGGCACAGGGAGAGGGCAAAGGGGGTCCCCACCCCATTCAGTAGGTGGGGGGTGAAGAGATGTGGCTCTGAGGGCCCTCCTGCTGCAGGTTGGCCGCACCGGGTCGGACACTTCTCGGGACAGGCAGAATTAAGCACAAAGATGCTAACAGGGGGGAAAGGGAAGGACAGGGAAGCTGACCCAGAGATGGGGTGGGCTCTGTGGCCCCCACACACCCCTGGGCGCTCAACCAGGATGGAGACGCAGCCCCCGGCGTGTCCCTCCCACAAAAAGGCAGGACACCAGGCAGTGCAGCCGGGCCGCGGTGGCCGGGAGGAGGCCAGGAGCCATTGCCCTTCCCCTCAATGTTGCCCCACAGGTGGGGAGGGGGTTTCAAGAGCGGGGCAAAGCCCTGGAATCGGGGGCTGGAGCCCAGCACCGCTGGGAGGAGCTGCTGGGGCACCAGGCAGCCCTAGGTGTGCGTGAGGCTCCCTGCCTGGCGCTGGCACAGGGCTGGGAGCAGCGCGTTGCCCCTGCCGGTGCCTGGACCCAGCTTGTTCCGTTCCTGTCAGCTTTTTGGGGCAGTTTGGGGGATTTTGCAGTTTGTGGTTTAACCTTTAACTGCTTGTAAAAACACCCTTTCAGGTCGTCGGTGATTTTGTGTTTCCTCCCCACGTCGGCTTCGTCACCTGGATTCATGTGAAGTGTTTTGCACCGCGGTGAGGAAGCGGTGCTGCCACCTCCTGCTGCGGCAGCCGGGATCGGACCCTGCCCCACGGCCATCGCGGTCGACGGCGAGGAGCCCGGCCGTGTCCACACCACACCCAAGGCACAGGCAGATCCGGGACTCCAGGAGCTGCCGTGGGTTTCAGTGCCAAAGCTCCGGGTTCGAAATTCACCTGGAGAAGCCGGTGACAAGCACAGCTCTCCCCTCCAGCCTCCTGGGAGGCAGCACTGCTGCAGTGCTGCCAGATATTGGCTTTCCCAGTCCCACAGGAGGTGAGGACACCACCAGCCTCCAAGTACGGACACGGAAATGTGCGTCAGGAATTGGCTCCTCAAACCCAGCAACTGCATGTAGGAGCCTTGGCTCCAAGTTCCATTATGTCTCATGCACCTCCACCACTTGCTCAGCTTTTGGAGTCAGAGGGGCAGAACCCCCTCCCTCCCCTCTGGTCCCACTGCTCTGGATGCAGCCCAGGACATCGTTGGTTTCTGGGCTGGGAGCACTCGTGGCTGGCTCATGTGGAGCTTCTCCTCCCCCAGCACTCCAAGCTCTTCTCAGCGCTGCTCCCAACTCGTTCTCTGCCCAGCCCGGATTTGTGCTGGGATAGCCCAGGCCCAGATGCAGGACCTTGGCCTTCTTGAACTTCATGAGTTCACATAGTGCCACCTCTCCAGCCTGTCCAGGTCCCTCTGGATCCATCCCTGCCCTCCAGTGTGTGCCAGTGGTGCCACACATCTTGGTGCCCTCAATCCCGCTCTTCATGTCTCCAACAAAGATGTTAAGACACTCATTCCTCAGTCCATTCCCTTGGAACATCACTGTTTACCCCCAACACATGTTCCTCTCTGAGATGGACCTGATCTCCAACACCCAACGCGAGCGAGGGGCTCCCAGAGGACACCAAGGTCGGATGAGGCTGCCCAGAGTCCTTCCCCCACGCAATTCCCAAACCATAAGCACCAGGACGCTCTCCTCACCCCTGGGGAAACGTTTCTGCTGCCCAAGCACAACAAAGAAAGGCTCCTTCCAGCAGGAGCTCCAGACTCGCTGATTTACCGGGCTGCCAGGACCAAAAGGGAGGGCGGTCCCAGGGGAGCGACGCTGGTCCCCACCGCCCCGGGTGGGGGCTGCAGCCTCTGATCTATTCCGAGCGGCGCAGCCCGTTTGATCTGGCTTTGAATCCCTCACTTTTTTGGACAGCGCATCTTCCGAGATGAAAGCCCCGAGTCCCTCGTGGGGACGGCATGAAACGCGCTCCTCCGGTTGAGGCGGAGGGAGGGAGGGCCGGGCCCCGCCGCCTTCCAACCGGCAGGGCAGCCGCTAGACTTTCGCCTCTGAAATCCACATTAAACGAAGGTTCTCCCAGTAATTAGCTCCCAGAAAGGCTAATTTTCGTTTGATATTTTGCGAGGTTTGTCTCATTTCTGTGTCTCTTGGTTGAAGGACTCCAGACGACCCTTTCTGTGCCAGGCAGCAAGGAGACACCCAGGATCCACCTCTGGATGAGATGGTGGGGGACAAGACACAGCCTGAGATGGGATCTCGGCCCACAGGAGTCCAAAAGCGACTCTGAATCCCTGGGTTGGGACAGTTTGGGGTCCCCAAAGTCACTTTAATGAGCAGAAAAGCCTGAGCAGGCTCGGAGCAGGGGTCTCCCCAGCTCGGCCCCTGCTCTGGGGTCTGTGCATCTGCCCGCATCGACCCCGGCTGCCAGCGAGTCGGGGTTCCCACAGTGGGGCTCAGCCACGTAACACCCCAAACCCCAACACAGCAGGGACAGGGAAGGTTTAAACAGAGCGAAGAATGGAGACTTTCCCACTGGGATTCTCTGCTCCAAATGCACCAGAAGGTTTTGTCCCCAAATCCAGGAGCCGTTCAGCTCCAGAGCACCCAGCCCTGCCAGACCCCGGTGCGCTGAAGGTCCTCACGGAGGGTGGAGGCCAAAGCCCTCGGAGCGGTAACTCCTCTCCAGGAGGGAGCCCAGCTCAGTGCTCGGCTTGAGTGGCCAAGGGGAGGGAGATGGAGGATGCTGATTGCTCCAGACTGAAGGACTTGTCAGGAGAGCTGAAGGCCTCGAGGCGGAGCGGCTGAGCAGTCACGGCCGCGATCTGGTGCTTTGTGGGGAGCTGGGATGTCCTTGGTGCCCCGAGCGGGGCGGGAGAGGCAGATGCTCTTTGCTCTCCGGAGTTAATGACACGAGGGGCTCTGCCCCGATTGCCGCCTCCTTGGGGTTCTTACCCCCTTAGAGATAAGGAAAGAATGTGGGGAAAGGATTTCCTTGGCATTTCTCCCCATTAAGTGGCACAGCCCGAGGCTGCTGACCTCACCTCACCTCACCTCCTCCCCAAACAGACTCTTTCCCAACCACCTCGGCGCTGGAAATGCCATCACTGCCGTACCCTGGCCAGGCTGGAGAACCAGACAAGAGACCCAAACCGTCTGACACCGAGGGGCAGCTTTGTCCCTTGGCAGCGGTGACATCCAGAGAGAAAACACAATGGATGGGAAGCCCCTACAAACCCTGAACCTCCTTCTGAGCAGAAGTTGGGAGAGAACCAACAACCCTGCTCCAGGCTCTGGGGGTCAAACCACCTGGATTCCCACTGGCAGCTCCCAGAAGGGCTCAGATGGGAGGGAGAGATAACAAACTCCCAAAAGAAACAGCAGAGCGGGAAGATTCACCCACAGGAAGATGGGAGCTGAACCCCAGAGCATCCCACCCTCCAACTGGGAAGGGCACAGGGCAGGAATCTAAAGGGCACTGGGGTTCCAGGGCCTGGCTGTGAGTGGGAAACGGGGTCCTGGACTCCCAGGCAGTGCTGGGAGGAGAATAGGCTCTTTGGGGAGTGATTTCTTCCCCCATGGAGTGCTCAGCACCCATTTCCACGCAGCACTCAAAGGCTGGAGCAGAGCTTGCAGGTGTTCAGAGCCCCAGCCCACAGAAACGTCGCAGATTGGGGCAAAGCCGGCATGGAGCGGGGCGAGCGTCGCTCCCACCCCTGGCCCCCCGGCAGCTGTGACATCACGGAACCGGAGGGTGGAAACCACAGCTCAAATGTCACATTTGAAAAGGACAATGTCAAAACAAGAGACAAACGAAACCCATGGTGCTCGCTCGCTGGGGCTGGGCACACCCAGGGCGGGACTCATCTCAGCTCAATAAAATCTATTAAACATTTATCTTTGTGAGAGAGAGAGAGAGATGCCACAACCCTGGGCAGGACCAGCACCAGGGGCACAGAGCCCGCAGGTTCCCGCACCGTTACCCAGACACCGACACAGCCCAAACGGCGCACGCTCGGCCCTTGGCACGCGCTCAGCCCTTGGCAGCTCCACTCTGCCCCACGGGAGCCGCTCCAGGAGCCACTTTGGCTGCTCTGGGTTCAGAGCTGGTGCTCTCGGAAGCTGGCGCTCGCTCCCCTGGTTCTGCCCCATCCCCGCGCGCTCCCTCCCTGCCCGCGGCCGGAGCACCCACCGGAGTGTGTCCGCAGGTGCCCGGTGAGCGCGTCCCTCCTGCGGCAGGCGTAGTTGCAGAAGGGACACTTGAAGGGCTTCTCGCCCGAGTGCAGCTTGATGTGGCGCAGGAGGTTTCCCTTCTGGGTGAAGGAGGCTCCGCACTGGTTGCAGTGGAAGGGCCTTTCTCCTGCAAAATGGGAGCAGCAGGTGAAACTCCCAGTTTTAAGCATTTCTGAAGCTGGCAGAGGAGCAGCTCCTGCAGCAACAGCCCCAGAGACCAGGAGCCCTCACGGGTTTGGCAGTGCCGGGCACATTTGAGAGGGAAAGCCCGAGTTCAACCTCCAGATGCCAGGCTCTGGATGCCACCTCCAGCCTGTGGAGCAACAGAGCTGCTGCTGCTGGAGCAGCGAGCAGGAAAAAACACCTAAACATATTTTTCCTCACCAGCACCTCCCAGCCGCCAGCTCCAGGGTCAGCACCTGTAACCCTCCCCCATCTCCCGTGGTGCCCGTGCCCACCCGCTGCCCGGCTGCAGGAATTTCCTTCCCCGGAGCCCACCGCTCACCGGTGTGGCTGCGCTTGTGCACCATCAGCACGTTGGGGCCGATGCACACCATCCCGCAGATATCGCACTTGAGTTTGCCGTTGGGCAGCCGGATGCCACCGGGTGAGTGTGGCTCCTGGCCCGTCCCGTCGCAGTAGCCCAAGGGCTCCGAGAGCGAGTCCTCCACGATGACGCTGTCCTCCTTCTCCAACATCCGCTCGTCCTGCGCCAGCAGCCGGCTGCCTTCCTCATCACTGTACATCTCCACCTTGATGGAGTTGGCTGTGAGGAGGCAGAAGAGAGGAGACACGGTCAGCGGGGAAACAACGCGTGGGCTCAAGGGAGAGCAGCTTGGGCAGGACTCACTCCTGAAAGGAAAACCAGGATGCGTTAAGCGCTGTGTTTGTGACAAACAGGCAGCTTCTCGCTCTGCTGAGCGCTCAGGAAGAGACACGGAGCGGGGATCACGCGAGGTCGCGGGCTGGACGGCCGGTTTGCACACCCTAAAGGTGGCTGCTCCGCATCCTGCCCGGTGAGGCGAGCGGCTGATGGGAAAGATGTTCAGTTCCCTGGATTTGAGAAGCAGAAGGGGAAAGAAAAACCACTCGCACTGCCAAAGTGCTGCAGAGGAAGCAAAGACACCGAGTTTGGACCTGGAATCGGTGAAAGCTCAGAATGTGAGGCTCAGAGTCTCAGCAAATCCTGGCTCGGTAGAAATCCACTGCTTCCCTGCACATTTCCATCCTTGCCACAAGACCCAGGATCCCTCGGGTACCAAAAACACAACCAAAGGGGCCAGTGCTGCCTGGGAACCTGCAGCTGCCCTGGGCTCCCTGTGGGCAGCTCTGTCCCGGCCCCTGCCCTCAGCCGCACGACAGGCTGCAGGAGTCACAGGAGATTCCAGGAGGGGAGGAACCTGCAGACACTGCGGGGCAGCATCTGGGGAGGAAAACCCCAAGAAAGCTCATGTGGAACCAGGGAACTGGATGCGAGCGATGCCAGGGAGCAGGGAAAGCTGAGGTCTCTGGTCCAGGGAAGAGCGGAGCGAGAGCAGGAGCCCCCGAAGTTGGATGATGAGGGATCTGGGTGGGTTTGCTGCAGCAAAGCCCCTGGGTTTCCCTCCCAAGTGCTACCTTTCCTTCCTCCTGCGGCACCAGGAGCGGAGCCCGGCGAGGGGATGCACCAGCCCTGACCTACATTCCCAGCTGCTCTAATGATCTCTGGAATGCCACAAATCAAACAGTCCCGGAGACGACGGGCGACCGCTCCACTCCCTCCACTGCCAGCAATCTGCAGCCCCGTGGCACCGGGAGAGGGAAGGAACTTCTCCCTCTCCTCCCTCCCAGAGAAGTTGTCCACCCGCATCCGGCAGAATTCCTCCCTCGGCCGAGGTCCGAGCTGTTGTCCCACCTCACAATGCCAGACGTGAGGGTCACCCTCAGCCGCGGCGAGAAGTCGCCTCTTCGGAGAACGAGTCTTCAACTGATCAGACTGGAAAGTTTCCTCCCATTTTAAGGCATCACCAGCAGCTGGGAGTGAGAGGGAATTCCCTGGGGAGGCTCCCGATGCTCTCCGGGTGGGGACAGCGGCTCCGTGGCCGTTGCACCCGTTACCTGCTCCCGCAGCGCCGGTCCCGGCAGGCCGGAGGGCAATGCCAATGGAGTAGAAGCCAGGGCCACGCTCCAAGCCCACGGGCTCAGACAAAATATTTACAGAATCCCTTTCAATATCGGATTCTTATTTCTTCCATTTAAAGCAGGAGGCTCGTCCCAATCCCTTAAGAGGAGAACCGTGGGGGCTGGAGGGAGCTAAACTTTCTGTACACAAAGGAGGCTCTGCTGCTGCCCGAGGGTGGGAGATTGCGGAGTCCAAGCTGGAGCCGGGCGTGAGAACGGAGCAGGCTGAGCGCGGCCACACGGAGTCCCAGCAGCTCCCAGAGCAGCTCCCAAATCCGGGGCTGATTCGGCCCCTGGGGCTCGTTCAGCTCTTTGTGAGCGCGGCCGGGAACGCACAGCGCGCCGGCCGAGGGCTTTGGGAAAGCCTTGGAAACGTCCCGGGTGCCAAATCATCTGGAGGACGCGACCTTTAGAACCCGGGGGGTCCAAACAAACTCCCACATCGGCCGAGCAGGGACAATCCTTCCTGGTGGGCTTCGGGTCGCTTACCGGGAAATAGGGACGCGCGAACACTGGAGAGTGGAGATGGTGACACCGAAACGGTGCCAGCCTGGGGGAGGCTCGTGCCTCCCACTGCCCTGGGCAGGGCCATCCTGAGGAGCTGCCTGGCAGGGCAGGCAGGAGGCTCTGGCTCTTCCCCAGAGCCGGGTACGGCTTTGGAGCGGGGATTAACAAGGAGCAGCAGCATGGAAGTGATTCATCCGAGACTGCGTGGGGTTTATTGCCGGGTGAAGAGCCCAGGAATTCTGGCTCTCACTCCCCTCCTTCCCTTCCTGGATCCTGGTGGCAGACAATGCCCCGTCCCAGGGAGGCTCCAGGCAACACAAGCTGCGCCTACACCCGGCCCTGGCACTCGCAGGCACTTTCATTCCAGCTGCTGAGCCACCAGCATCCACCCGGGAGGAGGCTCCACAGCTGGAGCATTCCCGGGGGAAAATGGGACTGGATTTCTGTGCTGGCTGGTGCCATGCGGGCCCCTGGGAGCGTCCAGGAGCCCCGGCGCAGGCAAACGCCTCCGTGCACAAACACGAAGTGAAAAGCTGCTCTCAGGGCGGCGGGGGCTGCCGGGATGAGTTGACGTTTGCTGTGCTCTGATTTTCTGGTCGGGGATTTTTTTTTTTTCTTCTCCCATTCCCCTGGGGACTTGTTTTCTTCTTTTTTTTTTTTTTTTTCCTGGGCATAGAAGGGAGCCAACGATTGTTCCACGATTCTCCTTTCAGACCCGACGCGGAGCTCGGCCGCGCTGGAGAAGCCGCTGCTGGCGGAGCAGGTTATGTAATTTCCTCACTCCTCTGGGGCACGACGCTCGCTGGATGAACCAGCTGGGAAGTCAGCTCGGATCAGAGGCAAAGCCATCACCGCCGTCCTGTGTTAAAGGGGAAGGGATCGGTGTTGTCCCCTCGGTCGCTCCACGCGCTCCGTTCCTTTTGCTTCTCCTCAAGCCAAAAGGCCGCGTTACCTCTCAGAGGGGTCCCCGATGAAAAAGCCGAGGTTGTGTTTCTTCCCAGAGCTCCCAAGAGATTTCAGAGGGCAAATGTGAAATAAATCATAGAATCGTGGAATCCTGGAGTGGTTTGGGTTGGAAGGGACCTCAAAGCTCACTCAGTTCCACCAGCCTGCCATAGGCATGGGTACCTCCCACTGGATGAGGGGGCTCCAAACCCGATCCAACCTGGCCTTGAACACCTCCAGGGATGGGGCAGCCACCACTGCTCTGGACAACCTGGGCCAGGGCCTCACCCTCACAGGAGAACTTGTCTCCCTGAGATCTCATCTCAGTCTCCCCTCTTTCAGCTCAAAACCCTTCCCCCTTGTTTTCTCTCTGCACTCCCTGACCAAGAGCCCCTCCCCAGCTTTCCTGGATCCCCTTCCAGCGCTCCAAGGTCTCCCCAGAGCCTTCTCCTCTCCAGACTGAACAACCCCAACTCTCCCAGCCTGTCCTCATAGCAGAGGTGCTCCAGCCCTAGGATCATCTCCTCGGCCTCCTCTGAACCTGTTCCAACTATTCCATGACCTTCCTGTGATGAGCGAGGCGCTGCTTCCCCTTCTCCTGCTCATTCCTGGGGGAGACTGAGCAGAAAGGATGGAGAGACAACGGCAAAGCCGGTGCCGGAACAGCTGGGGTGGGCGAGGGCTGGGAGCTGGTGTTGTGTTCCATCGCACTGGGACACTCCCAGGGTATCTGGACATGCCCAAGGGGCTCTTGGAATCACCACAGCCACAGGGATAACTCCAGCAGCCCTACTCACAGGAAGGCAGAGCCTGGCTGCTACCGGAGCCGCCGTACCGGCCGTGGGCCCCAACCGCCCCAGCCACCACGCGAGAGGAAGCCGCGCCGTTGCTCGTTTCCCGCACAGCCCTCCAGGTTGATATCAGAAAGAACTCATCCCAAAGCATCCGACAGCTCTGTGAGCCCAGGGATGGGAACATTAACAGCCCGGAACACACAGCCGCTTGCAAGTCAAGGTGAAATTCAAAGCCACAAGGAAAGACTGGAAGTCCTTGGCACTGCTGCAGCTGACTCTGAAAACTCCAGACTCTGAAACAGCTGAGGCCCAGGATGAATAACCGGGCAGGTTTGGTCCTCCTGGGTTGGGAAAGGGTACTCACCGCTGAGAGAGCGGCTCGGGGAGGAGTGCTGGCTGTTGGGAGTGCTCACCGTGGGTCCCACGATCGCCGAGCTGAACTCCTTCTCCAGAGAGGAATCCCCACTGCCTTTGGGAGGAGGGAAACACAAGTGAGTGATGCCCGAAGCACGGCCTGGGCGCTCCCGCTGGCTTCATCCCACCAGGTCCTCTTCCCAGCACCTCTTCCCAGCGCCTCTGCTTCAGAGAAGGGGTGCTATCAGGCCCTCTGGGAGGCTGAGGATGTGGCTTTTGTGCCACACACACTGACAGCTGCTGGAGCTCGGTGCTTTCCGGGCCACAACCCTCCCTCCTCGGACACCTTGGACACCGCAGACCTCCTCCTCGGACACCTGGGACACTGCAGCCCCCCCTCCTCGGACACCTTGGACACCGCAGCCCCCCCTCCTCGGACACCTGGGACACTGCAGCCCCCCCTCCTCGGACACCTGGGACACCGCAGCCCCCCCTCCTCGGACACCTGGGACACCGCAGCCCCCCCTCCTCGGACACCTGGGACACCGCAGCCCCCCCTCCTCGGACACCTGGGACACCGCAGCCCCGCGCCAGCGCTGAGCCACCCGCAGCACCACTCTCTGCTCCCCTCGCCAGCTCAGAGAGGCTGCAGGAGGGGAGAGGGGCCGGCACACCGGGTGCAGCCAGAGGGGAGTCCAGCCCACCCCAACCCATGCCCTGGGCTGCCAGCCTGGCCTCGGGCTCTGCCAGGTGAGCTGCTTCCTTCCCCATGCACTAGTGTCCCCGCTGCAGTGATAATTCCCAGGTGGGTACTCACACTGGGAAACAGAGCCTGACCAAAGGGACCTGTGTGGTCCCTGGGCACAAGTCCCTGCCCACCCTTGCTGCTGCCACTGGATCCTCGCCGGCCCCAGTGTCTGCAGGCCAGGCTGGACTTGCTTTTTCCCCTTTGGTTTCTGTTCTGATCCAGGCGGCTGCCGGTGCGCGGGAAAACCCCACTGCTTCCCTGCCCACCCCCCCTCCACGCACCCAGAGCCGAGCGGTGCTGCCGCGTGGACAGGGACAGAAGAATTCCACGATGGAAAGCGTAGGAGCTCCGTGAGCACCTTCCGCACAGCTGGGAATGTTATTTCCAAACCCTTGCACCTGGAGAAGCTCTTCTCCCGGTGTTCCCTGAGCCCGGTCCATCCCAGTGTCTGATGACTGCTGGGACACTGAGCTCATCAGCCTCGCTGGGATGGGAATTGCTGGCTGAAGCTGCCCCTGGTGAGGCAGCATCTCCTGAAAGACCACTCACTGGGAGCCACGGAGCATCCTTGCCCTCCCTGTGGCACCACGGGAAAGGGGGCTGCTTTCCTCCTGGGATCACTGCACCCTTCCCTCTGCTTCAGCCAGGCAGGGAAGCGGCTGCCGGGCAGTTTGAGTTGGGCAAAGCCTCCGTGCGCTGCCAGCTCAGGCAGGAGAGGTCAATGAGAGCACCGAGCCCACAGGGAAGTGCTCAGGTGCTGAGGGAGCCAGTTCTGTGCCAGCTGGGTTATCCCGTGGGATGGGGACACATCCCGAGGCTGGGAACCACTCAGCTGCTGCGTGGGGTGAGACCACTCCAAAAGGGTCTCACACGTCCCGAGCCCACCTCGCTCCCAGTCACCGGTGCAGGCATCCCGGGTGGCCAGGCCTTCCCATCCCTCTCCTCCCTGCCAGCAGAGGGGATTTTCCCCCTCCAGAGCCGCTCCCGCTGCCCGGCGCAGCCCCCACGGCCCCGGCTCCTCCGTGTGCAGCGAGCGAGCTGCGACAGCAGCGAGTTATTCCAGGACCCTTCCCCCCGCCGCAGCCGCTCCCGTTTCCCTCGCATTATTCTACCTTGCTGGAGATACCCTGGAGTGTTCTCACAGCCAACTCCTTGGAAACAGCGCTGGAGCCCCGGCTGCGCGTGCATGTCTGCGTCGCTGGCAGGGCGCACGCAGCCACTCACCTTCCAGGAAGAGCAGATTCCTGGAAGCGAGGGAAACGACCGTCATTTTACAGTCAGGCGGCACGGCGAGCGGGAACGCGGGCGGCGCCACTGCCCGGAGCGCGGACACGCGGCCTTCGGAGAGCACCCAGCCGCACCGAGCCAGCCCGGGACGATGCTGCGAGGAGGGAGAGGAGGGAGCGGGCAGGGATGGGATCAGGGATGCTGTGGAGCCTCCTCTCTGCCCTCAACGCGGCTGCGATCAGGCACAGGACCCAAAACACTGGGAGGATCCGGTGAGTGGAGGGAGAACAGCGCTGTTCCCATCGTCAGCCTCCAGCCAGCGATGGCTACTCCGGGCTTCGACCCTCTGGCATCCGTAAGGGATGAGGACACCACACTCCAGTTCTCAGCCCAAGAGTCTCCTGTTAAACTCCCCCAGCTTCCCAGAGCATCCAGATCCAGGGCCCGGCAGCTCTGGAGCAAATGCTCAGCCCAAAGTGACACCTCCCAGCTCCCAACTCTGAGCACACGGTGTATCCGCACGGAACAGCCGGAGCCCACGGCCCCGCGCTGGAGCTGCCAGGAATTGTTGCAGGCAGTGTGTGCAGGTGAGCTTACCTTGGCACACCATTCCCAGCCCTCAAAAACAAAGCCCCCCCTGGTCCCAGATTAACCCTGAGGATGGGATCAGGGCTCACTAACAGAGCTTCCAGGGAACACAGATTCAGGAAAAATCCACTGCCAGTCTCCCAAGTGTTGGAGAAAGGTTAAAAACCCCAAACTAGGATTTAAGTTAAACTTTAAGGAGAAAACCCTTTGGATTCTCCTCAGTCCCTTCAAGCCTAAAGGCAGGGCATGGCATCTGTTTCCAGCCCACAGCTCAGCTCCTCCTCCAGATCGCACAAGATCCTTCTAATTCTAACCGATCCCCACTCTCCTCCTGCCTGGAAGCACCAAGGGATAACGGAGCCTATCCTTGGTGCTGGAAGAGGGGTCAGACCAGCGCGAAGCTTCGCCCTGCTAAGCACCTCTGCTCTGCTGGGAGGGATCAGTGTCAAACCCACACGGAAACACAAGGCCCCAGCCAGGATCCTCGCTCCGGAAATCCCCCCGGACACAGCACTGGGGTTTTTCCCTCCGTGCTGACGTTGGGACCCCGGCAGCGGCTCCCACGACGGCTCAGAGTCTTGGGAGGGTGGGCAGGGTGCTGGAGCAGGATCCCACCCCTGGGAGCAGGCAGTGCCGGAGCTGTTTCCCTCCCTGATAACTTCTCGGCCTGGCGAGCTCAGGAAATATTGGGTCACGTTCCATTTGCTCTAAAAAAAACAAATGGAAACCTGAACGTCGCGCAAACGAGACGGTTCGTCCGTCTGCAGCCCCATTATCCAAGGAGCTGACAGCAGTGAACCCAGCACCTGGATAAAAGAGAGAGAGAAGGAGGGGAATTGGGCTTTTGGGGGTGACAAAGCTGGGGGGAGACCCAAGGACACCCCTCGTTGTCCTCCAGCAGCCTCTGACCTGGACACACAGCGCTGAGACAGCGCGAGGCAGGGCTCCGCATGCGCTCCGCACCCCAGGGAGAGGACAGGAGTGAGGGAGGGCAGGATCCCGTGGGAATGCAGCGGGACAGGGAGCTGATCCAGGCCAGACCAGGGTGGCAGATGCAGTCTCTGTGGATGGGCAGAGGTGCTGAGTCCCTCTCACCACCTGCAATGCTGCCCAGCTGAGCCACAAAGGTGCCTCTGGCACCACCAAAGGCT
Source organism: Tapera naevia (assembly GCA_033556795.1). NCBI lineage: Eukaryota > Metazoa > Chordata > Aves > Cuculiformes > Neomorphidae > Tapera > Tapera naevia. The sequence continues at coordinate 33,575 of JAUMJJ010000985.1, read as the reverse complement.
GGATCAGGGTTGAGCACCTGGAGAAGGACTTGGCCCCAGGAGGGGCTGCAGGAAGAGGTACCCACCCTCTTCCACTTGCTCTGACACTGCCAGGGCATTTTCTTCTCCTGTGAAGAGCCCCTTTGGGCACAGCATCCCTTGATGTCCCACCAGCAGGAGCTTCTCCTGTTCTCAGAGCTCGTTCAATTGACCGTATTCCACAGAATCCCATTCCAGGAGCTCTGCTGCTTCCCCCAGTCATTCCTGACCCACAGCAGCTCAGTGGCCCAAGCAGATCATTAGCAGGCCTTGACCCCGATGCTAACGAGGAGCTGCCCTTCGTTAGGCTACCCTGACCCCCCCGGTGAGGCAGGAAGGCCAGGCAGCACAGGCTTTGCCTCCTGAGCTCCACAGAACTCCGGGACACCCATAATGCTGCTCTTCCCAAGGATGCTGAGGGAGCCCTGGCACAGCACGATCCACCAGCGCTGGAAGGAGTTTTGTTACTCAGCGGAGCCATCCTGGCAACCCAATCCAAGCAGAGAACTGCGGCGAGTGCCTTGAGAGGAGCCGAGCCCTAAACCCGCGTGGGATCCCCTGGGATTGGGGGAATCCTCTCAAGGAGAGCCCATGGCGAGGAGGAGGAGTTGTGTCACGGGTGGGCTGCAGCAGGATTTGTGCCAAGGGCCACTGTGCAAGGAACCCTGTGTGGCTCTGGCCATGCTCTGAGTCCCGGCCACCTCAGCTGCTCCTTGGAGCTGCCGGGATCCTCTCTGCATCCCAAGGTGCTTCAGTTTGTGCCCAGCATTCCCACTGAGCCATTCACCTCCCCTCGGGCTCACAGAGACAAGGGCGCTGCTTCTGGCCTCGCCATCTTTAAATCCACACACGTTCCAGTTCCAATCCCCCTCCTCTCCCGAGCAAGGATGGACAAACCGAGGGGGTTTCATTGCAAACCTCAATCCCTTGGATCCCACTGATCCAGATTTCCCACACACAGGCTGCGCCCAGCGACCGTCAATCCTGCAATGCCCGCAGGGTCCCCCCAGCAGATGAGCACCGGGGCTGCCACCCCCACGGCAGCTCTGGCCCCTGTGACCCCAGAGTGCTCCAGCAGCTTCCAGCACCCAGATCCAGCCCAGCCCCCTCTCTCCAGGGACATTTCATGGCTTTGACTCTGGAGCTCAGCACGGGTCCAATCTTCACATGCAGCGCCGGGCTCAGCAGGGCTGGGATCACCCGTGGGTGCTCAGGTACCGCCCGGAGAACGGGACCGAGACCCGGCTCTGTCAGCACAGCCAGGAGCCCTACGGAATGGCCAACCTCCTCCAGGCCCTTCTGGTACTGGGACGGTGCAGCCATCGTTAGAATTGTCACCAACCACCAGCGCTGGCCTCCTCAGCACCGCTGGGTTTTAATTACACCGAGGGCTCTAATGATCTCCGCCACTTAACAAAGGGTGCTGATCCCGAATGCTGCTCCTCAAAGCTTCATCCCTGACGGTGACAGCAGCACAGCCCCCGGGCAGCACAGAGCCAGGGCTGAGACCAAGCGCCTCGGAAGGCTCCCAACCCAAAAGAGCTGGCAAAGGCCGAGCGCAGACGTACCGGATATGTAGGATCGGCCATTGCAGTCTTCTATGTCCATCTTCACAGTCCTTTGCTGGAAGAGAAAGCAAGAGTTTAGTCAGAGTCAGCCTCCTCTGCTCCGGTGAAGCCACCCGGCGGCTCCTCGGAGCAGTTTCTCACCCCAAGTTCCCTCAATGCCACTTTGCAGCCCTGGGTTTCACAGTCCAACATCCTCCTCAGGGGACCACACGTATCCTCTCATCCCAGCAGCACTTCCCAGGCCCTCTGCGAGGAGAGGTAATGCCAAGGCCAGGAGTGAGCGGGGAACCCGGCAGCGAAGCTGAGAGCTGAGGCCAGGGAGAATCAGGGCCCTGGTGCCTCCCCAAATCACAGCAAGGAGACGTTAATTGCCCTCCAAGCAATCAGTTCATGATCAGCCAGACACAACCAGGCTGAGCAGCCGGTGCCATAACCCCCGCGCTCGTTAGCGCTAACGGGACGATGCACGATAAGAGACAAACTCCTCACTGCTCTGGATTTTAAAAGAGGACTCAAGGATCAACACCAGGAGTGGTTTGGGAGCCCCACGCTGTTCTTTTCCGGCCTCGGAAGCAGGAATTGCAAATGAAAAGCAGAGCTGGGTCGTGGGGACCTGCGGCTCCGCAGCAGTACAGCCCGGAATGAACCCTCGCTGGGAAACGGCTCCGTGTGCCGGCGCTCCCAGGGTCCTTCCCACAAAAACGGCTGCGCAGCTGATGGAACCCTGTGTCCTGGCCTGGGTGTACAGACATTCCCGGGAGAGAGGGGCTGCTGCCAGGGCTGTGGTGCCCGTTCATCCCTGCTCGGTGCCGGTGTGACCAGGGGCAACACCAGCCGCCTCCAAGCTCCATCTCTGCAGAGAAGGGAACCCCTCAGCCCATCCTGGAGCGCAGCGTTCGCCCCTCTCCGGAGCAGGATCCGGGTCAGACGGCGCCGTGAGGACTCGCACCAGGTCAAAGCTCCACACGTGGCCCCTCGGGCACAGCCAGCACCGCTCAGGGCCTTCTTCCCAGCTTTCAGGTGTGATCGACACGGGAATCGGAGAGCGAAGCCGCTATAATTAGAGCCCAGGCCTCCGCTCAGTGCTCTCCTCCCCTCGAAACCAGGGCTCTTCTTCCCCAAGTGGCAGCTCTCAAGGAAAATTGTCTGTCCTCTGGATTAGCCCAGTTTGGAGCCCTCTCTCTCCACACGGCACCGTTTGAGATCGTCCTCTGCACGGATAACGAGCAGCTCTGGAGGGTGGCCAGGCCCGGTGCCCCTGGCACGCAGAGAGGGGCTGGGTCCCTGCTCCATCTGTGATGGCAAAAACATCCTGGAAAGAGGAAAAGCCTCTCTGATCCCACTCCGATCCACGCACCCTCTGACTCCAGGCTCCCACCGGCTGTCAGCCCTGAGTTCCTTAGGGAAGGCAGTGCATTCCCAACCTCGTTCCCTTCTCCCTGTGCTTCTGGTTCCACCTCAAGCACCGTGAAACGATTCCGAGTGCTCAGTACCAGAGGCAAACCACTTCTCCAGGCACAGCGGTGGCCGGAGAGGACACCCCTGCCCACCCACATTGAGACACCCACGAGAGCACTTCCAAACCTTGGGAATTCTGTCTCAAATGCACTCCCGACTCCAAGGAAGTCTGAACCCACGGCAAAGCACGGGCGCCTTCCACCACGTGTCTGTGCGGCCCAAGCCCACGACAACCGAGCACCGCGACGCTGAGCCTGACGATGGGAAGGCACTGCAGGAGAGCACCTGGCAGCGAATGGAGGGAAGGGAGATTCCTCCTTCAGTGCTGACCGGGACAGACAGACAGACTCAGAGCACAGGGCAGGGACCCAACATTGGGAATCGCAGCAGTGTTGGGTTTTCAGTGCTGTCATTCTGAGCCTGACCTCGTTAGCGACGCTCGCGGGGTCTTTAACGGGAGACGATACACTGCGAGTGGAGGAAAAGGAATTCACTGCTGGACACTCCCAGCTCGCGCCCGCTGCCCTGCACCAGTCCCTGCCCTTCCAACAATTCCCTCAGGAGAGTGAGCTGGGGACCTGCTGGCTCCGGCTCCCCCAGTCACCGACACCTCAGCTCTCGGAGGGCGCTCAGGTTTCCCTGAGCCCTTGGAAGCGAAAGCCAAGACAAGACCAGAACCCATTATCCTACCAGAGCCGTGGTGCAGGACGGGCTCACGGTTCCCGCTGCTGCTCCTGGAGCCAAGGGGCATGGGGTCTGGACCTGGCAGACATCAACGCTCCTGGTTTTCCCTCTGCCATTCCCTGGGAAGGGATCTGGAAGCCTCTCTTGGCCAAACTGCCCCTGGCCCCATGGACACCGGCCTCGCCGGGCACAGAGCGCAGCACTGGATGTGGCCTGGCCGAGGCCCCGGGAACACCGGATCCCACAGCACACGCCAACCGCAAACCCAGAGCTGGGCCCGAGCGAGCAACGGGGCTGCCGGGAGCCACTGGGGCCCAGGAGCTTCCCGGAGCCACTGCTGCTGATTCCCAGACCCTCTGGGTCCCCTTTGACAGCCGTTGTGGCTCAGCATCAGCACGAAGCTCCGCTCAGGACCAGCGCCGGATGTGCTGCTGCTCTTGGCATGCAGAACTTGGCACAGCGTCTCCTTTGCAGGTCCAACAGGGCAGCACCAGGCAGCACCGTGACCCCGGCTTTGGGGAAGCCAAACCCACTCCCTGCTCCTCCCAAGCTCCCTGGGGGAGGGGGAAGGAGGCAGCAGCACAGCCCCTCCTGCCCAGAGACTCCGGAGCAGGAATCAGGAATAGGGGACAGGAAAACAGGAGGGACCCTGCACCCCTATCAGACACTGAAGGAGAAGCTGCTCAGGAAAACCCTGCCCAAAACGCAGTGCCTGCAGCAGCTGGAGCCACCGGGACATGGACTGGTGGAGGCACTTGGACTTCTCACCCCAAAATGCAGCAACCACGGAACGCACACAGAGCTGAAGCTGCAGGAGGAACACGGAGAGGGGAGGGAAGAGGAGAACGAATCGTAACACAGATGGACGGGTCCCACCACGGGACAAGGGGGACAGGGAAAGCACGAGAACGCCACGGGGGTTCCTGTCCCTACTCCCCAGCTTCCAGAGCAGCCAAGATTTGGGACTGTTTCCCCCCTGATACTTCATCCAACCCCATCCCTGTCCTTGCTCTTCTGCAGGAAAGGGGCTCAGGGCACAGCGCCCAACACCTCCTGCCTCCCCCCACGCACAGACCACCCCCCCAAATCAAAATCTGTACCCACCCAAAAAAACCCCACTCAAGCCCCCAGACAGGGGCTCGCAGCTCCCACCCCAAGCCAGTCCCCCTCGAAGAGACCCCCTGCCCCCCCTAGAACAGCTCCCGCAGCCCCTAAATCCCAGCAAACCCTCCCCAAACTAGCTTCCTCCCACCTGAGACAGCCCCTACTCCTGCTCACAGCCCCCACCCCTCAAAATCAGCTGCTCCCCCATTTCGGACAACCCCCCCACCTCGTTAACTCCTTACAACCCCTTCAAAACCAGCTGCACCCCCCCAGCTCACCCCCTACGCTTCCCCAAAACCAGCTGCCCCCCTCGAGAAGCTCCATCCCTGACAGCCCCCCCGACCCCGCTGACCCCCTATACCCAGCTGCCCCTCCACCCCACGCCCCCCCCCCCGCTCTGTTCACAAGCCCCCCACCCCCAAAACAGCTGCTCCCCCTCATTCTGGCACTCCCCCGTGCCCTGACAGCCCTCCCGCAACAACCTGCACCCCCCGACAGCCCCCCCCAGCCCTGTTCACACCCCCCACCCCAAAACAGCGCCGCCCCCGTCTCGCTCCCCCCCCGCCTCTGACAGCCCCCCCCGCCCAACTCGCCCCCTCCCCAATCCAGCTGCCCCCCCCGGCCCACCCTCACCCCTCCCTTCCCCTGACCGTCCCCCTCTCCCCCCTGACACCGTCCCTCACCGGCGGGGCGCGGGGAGGCCCCCCCGGGGGGGGCTCAGGGCCGCGGCCCCGGCTCCATCGGCGGCTTCACCTGCGGCGCCCGGGCCCCCCCGCCCCGAGCCACTTCCGGCCCAGCCAGGCCACTCAGCCGAGCGCCGAGACATCGAGCTGCCGGGAGGGCGGGATGGGGGCTCAGACGAGCGCCGGCGCATCGAGCGGCGGCACAGGGCGGGCAGCGGAGTGCCGAGAGAATCGATGGGGGGGGGAGGGGGGGGCGTGTGCCACCGCGGGACCCGATAACAGCATTGGGACCTCCCCGAGGCGCCACCAAGGGGCGCCCGTGAGCGGCCCCAAGGGGACTGGGATCGGGGGGAGGCGGGGAGGGTCCCATGGGGTCGTTAGGGGGATGGAGGCAGTCCCCATGGTGCAAGGGGGGGACAGGAGGAGAGTCCTCATGGGATGGGGGCAGGGGACACCCTCAGGGCAGAGAGCCTGCAGGGCCAGGAGGCCTCAGGGGGTCCCACAGAGAGGGTATAGGGCCTGGGGGGCCCAGGGGGCTGTGGGGACACGGCCTGAATCCCATAGGGATGGGGGTCCCATAGGATCAGGAGGGTTCAATGGGGTCACAGGGTCCCCTGGGCCAGAGGGGTCCCATGGCTGCAGGGTAGGTCTGGGGAGACCGGGGGGGTCCCCAGAGCTGCCCCATCCCTGTCCCTTTCCCCGTGTCCCCCCACTCCCTGTCCCCCCCCAGCCCCCCGCCCCTTTGTCCCCATGTGTCCCCCATCCCCGTCCCCCCACCACTGTCCCCGTGCTGCCCCAGGAAATCACAAGTCCATAAAGCTGCGCAATCTTTATGGAGCCACTTTCACACGTCGGGGGCTGTAAAAAGCGGCGACCTTTGAGCCGCGGCGGCTGCCGGGCAGTGGGAAGCGGCTCAGCGGGCGACGGTGACGCTGACACGGTGCCAGGCATTGCTGAGGACCCCGCGCAGGTTCCAGATGGGCGCCACGCTGTCGGGCTGCACGTTGTAGCTCTCGTCGACCGCTTTGCACACGATGTTCAGCTCAGCACCCGCCGCCACCGGCACCTCCAACTCCCACAGCACCCAGGCCCAAGCGCGCCCCGGCACCGGGCGCTCGCCCAGCAGTCGCGCCACACGCCAGCTCCGGCCGCCATCCAGCGAGACGTCCACCCGCACCACTCCGCGCCCGCCGCCGCTCCACGCGTAGCCCTTCACCGTCAGCTCTCCCGCCTGCACGGCTGTGCCGGGGCGAGGGTGGGTGATGGCTGACTGCACCGGCAGCTCCTGGATGGCAGGCGCCGTGGAATAATCCACCGTGTCCCAGTCCACGGCGGGCGAGAAGCCTTTGTAGTCGTTCTGCTGCCAATGGCTGGGGCTCTCGCTGGGGCTGACGGCCACGCGCTGCAGCCACTTGACGCTGCGGGCGCCCACCACACCAGGCACCACCACGCGCACGGGGAAGCCGTGGTCGCGCGGCAGCTCCTCGCCGTTCATCTCGTAGGCCAGCAAGACGTCGGCGGCCGGGTTGATGGCGCGGCCGTAAGGGATGGAAGCACCGTACGTGGTTCCCCCGACGTCAGCGTCCAACCCTTCGAAGCAGACGTGCCACTCGCCCTCGCGCTCCTCGCCGAAGCCGGCGGCGAGGAGGACATCCCGTAGGCGCGCACCGCCCCAGCGCGCGGTACTGATGGCCCCAATGTCCCACGCCAGGCCCTTGACCGGGCGCACGCGGCTCATCTCGCTGCGGCGGTTGCCCGCGCACTGCAGCGTGGCGGTCACTTCGTGCTTGGGGAAGCGGCTGCGCAGCTCGGCCAGCGACAACGAGACCCCGCGGCCCCCCGGGCCCTCCACCCGCAGCCGGTAGGAGCCAGGCTCCACCACAGGCACCGGGAGGTGGTTACGGGTGAAGAAGAGCTCATTGGGTGTCAGGAACCGCTCGGCCAGCAGCTCCGGCGGCGGCTCCGCGTTGAATGGCTTCTGGCTGTTGATGCGCAGCGCGGGGTGACGGGGAGGGTCCCCAGCGAAGGGGTCCTGGGTGGCGGCAGCAGGCGGAGGGGCCTCTTCGGGGTGCAGCTCCCCCACTTTGTACTCGCGCAGCAGCTCCAGGACATGGGGTTGGCTGTGGACGGCGTAGAGGGCCCAGAAGGGCTCCAGGGCTCCCCCGGCCGCCAGCAGCAGCTTCTCGGCCCCGCCGGGGTGAAGCTCCACGAAGTCGGTGACGTCGAAGACCTCGGTGCCATGGGTGACCCAGACGCGGTCGCGGAGGGAGCGGTGCCGCCCCACCTCCTCCCGTGTGTACAGGGGGTACTGGGGGGGCTGGGGGGCCTGGGCTGCCTGTGCTACCTGGGAGACCCCAGCGCTGTCAGGGGGGCATGCTGACCCCTCCCCGGGGTTGTCCCCATTGCCCTTTCCCCCCAGGACCCTGGGCTCTCCCCTCCAGACCCAGCACCTCAGTGCAGTGACCCACATGGCACCCCCTGCCCCCTCCAGGACCCTGGGGTCTCCCCCCAAAACCTTCACCCCGTTGCGCTGACCCAAAGCCATGTGGGGGGGCCATGGCACATCCCCCCCCCCCCCCATAGCCAGCCCCCACTCTCCCTGTGCCACAGAAGGGGGTGCAGGATCTGGGCATCCCCTTGCACCCCCACTCCCCCCCGGATTCAGCTTCACCCCTGCTGCCACCCCCACCCCGGGTTCCACCCCTCCCTCCCCGGTGCCCTCATCCCAGAGAAGCACCCAGCGGGGTCCGCCCTGCCCCGCGGGAGGATCCGGTCATCCCAGTGCCTCCCCGGTCCCTGTGCATCCCCCAATCCCGAGAGTCAGCCCGGTCCCGGTGCTGCCACTCCCCAATCTCGGTGCCCTCCCGATCTCGATGTTTACCCCCTCCGGGCTCAGCGCCCCCCCACCCCATCCCGGTGCCCCCCGTCCCGCTCACCCTCCGCCGCCGCTCTCCATAGGCCAGGGCGGCTCCGAGCCCCAGCAGCGCCGCCAACACCGGGGCCGCCCCGCGGGGACCCCCCCCCGCCGCTGCCGCCGGGCTACCGGGGGGGAACCGGGAGCTGGGGCGGCGGGGCAGCGCTAGGAGCCTGCGGGGAAAACGGAGCTGGCACCGGGAACGGCATCAAGGGTAACGGGAGGAGGAGGGTACCGGGGGGGGGTGTCCTACCTGCGCCCGGCGGTGGCCCGGAACAACAGCATCGCGGCGGGACCTGGGTGGGAGAGAGCGGCTGGGAACCGGGAACGGGAACCAGGGCTCGGGGAACCCGGGTAGGGGGGCTCCACGAACCGGAGAAACGGGACCGGGACCAGGAACCGGAGCACTGAGAACCGGGGAACCCTTATCAGAACCGGGAAGCGGGGCACTGGCACCGGTAACGGGAACCGGGAAACTGAGACTACGACTGGGAAGCGGAGAATTGGCACCGGGCACGGGACTAGGAAGCAGGAACCGGGACCGGGAGCACCGGTAACGGGAATCGAGGCACCGGTAACGGGGACAGCGGCAACCGGGGAATGGGGACCAGGACTGAGAACCGGAGCTCCGGGAACCGAGGAAGCGGGGAATTGTCAACGGGACCACAAACCGGTGCTCCAGAACCCAGGAAACCGGGACTGGGACTGGGAACCGGGGCCCTGGCATCGGTAACGGGAACCAGGGAACAGTTACCGGGATCCGGGGACCCGCGGGATGGAGGAGAGGGGGAGAATCGGCCAGCAGAGGCTCCCCGCGGGGCACTCCCGCCCCCCCAGTGCAGTCCCGTTCCCTCCCGGCCCATCGCGGTCCCGGTTCGCCCCGCTGCGCACCTGCGTTAAAGGCTCCGGTAACGACGCCCCGCGCCTGGCGCTGCCGCTTTAAGAGAGGGGCGTCCGGGGGGCGGGGCCTCACCCTTTCACCACGCCCCATCTGCGGCGCGAATGGGGGAGTGGGCGTGGCTTTCCGCTGTGGGGTCCGCGGCGGCGGGGTCTTAAAGGGGCATCGCGTTTAAAGGGGCGACGCGCAGTGCTCATAGCGGCAACGGGGATCGGTGCCGTTCCTCGCCCAGGGCGACCAACGGGGGCCACCGCCCTTCTGGCCACCCCGATAAGCGTTATCAGGGTTATCAGGGCAGGGCAGGTGTCTCACACCAGCTGTTGGCACCGGGCAGGAGCCGGAGATGTTGCTCCGCGACGGCTCCGACTCCTGCCCAATGCCAACAGCAAGCGATCGATTCAACCCCTCCACCCCAAAAATCCCTCCCTAAGCACACAAAGTGTTGTTTTTTAATCTTCTTTGAGTTGTTTTGGTTTTACTTACATTAAATACATCGTTTGAAGTTCTGTTACCGCGCTCGTTAATTGATTTGCGATGAAGGAGCTTCAGTCAAAGCCGAAAAAAATAATGAATCGTTATCAGAGAAGCAGCAGAAAAAAATATATAAATCAAGAGAGAAAAGCTGCAGTGCCAGGGTTTGGGGGTGGGGGGAAAGGGAGGGCCCCTGGTTAAATACACAGCATGGATCTGGGGGGGGGCTCTGACAGCTGGATCCCGAGAAGAGAGGGAAGGGGCTCTGGGGGAGCTGTGGGCTCTGCCCCCACTGTGGGAGGCTTCATACGGGACAGGTCCCTCCGCCCCACGGCCTAGGGGCTCACCTGAGCCCCCCACCCTGAAAGCAGGGCCCCCTCCGGCAAGCCTGAAGCCCCACGGACAGAGCTGGGGGCTTCTGGATGGCACTGGGAGTGCCAGGATGCGGCCCTGGATGTGGAGCAGGGAACCAGGGCCCAGCGGTGCTGCTTTGAGGCAACCTACACTGGGGTGCCCCTGCTTTCGAGGTGTCCCTGCTCTGGGAAGGCCCCATTTATGGGGTCCTCCACATCTGGGTGTGCCTGGTTTTGAGGTGTCCCTGCTCCAGAGTGTCCTTGGTTTTGGGGTATTCCTGGTTTTGGGGTGTCTCCATGCACCACAGCGCCCGGGGGTGCCGCCTGCCTCCCGACTCCCCTGAGGGTTCTTCCAGCCAAGGGAATTCCTTGGGAGAAGCGGAACTGTGGAGCCTTCTTCCTGCTCCGCCAACCCCGAGGGCTCTGATCCAAGAGGAGCAACGGAAAAAAGCCAAGGTGCATTGGAACGGGACGTTCCCACGAGTAAAGTGCAAACCGGAGCCATCCCTGCGCACGGGGCCAAACCCCGGAGCAAGAGGAGAGGCCCGGGATCGGCAGAGGGCGAAGGGGAGGCCATGGAGAAGGGGTGAGCCGGGACCGATAACCCCCCTCCCCTATAAAAACTCCCCAGGCACTTCCGATCCTCCGGTAAAAAAGGCCACCTGGGAAGGAATTAAGGACACTGCAGCTTTTCCCCCCCTTCCCGACAGCAAAACAGAGGAAACAAGAGGGGAGAAAAAGTACAAATGAAGAATAAATCCATGAGAGACCCCTGGGAAAATCCCGTGTTTCCTGGAGGTCCCGGCTCCAGCTGCTCGGCCGCCGCTCCGGTGTCTCCCGGCCCCGGCTCTCAGGGAGGGTGGAAGGAGAGCCCTGAGCGGGCACAGGGATTTCCCGAAGCAGAATGGGGAGAGGGGGGAGTCGGAAGATCCGGTCGCTATTTGCACCTATAATACAAAGTGAAGAAGAGTTCGTTTTCTCGAAGTCAAGTCCCTGGCTGCTCTCATTCCGCTGCCGTCGGGAGGAGGTGCCGGGAGCCTGGCGGTGGTTCCGAAGCGTTAAAAAGTGCGGTTGGAGGGAGCTCGGGAGGGTCTGGATCAGACGGGAGTCGCTGTGCCATTACGGAGGGGAGGTGGGGAAGGGGCTGGAGGTGACGTCGGGCTCTGCCGCCACCGAGGTCGCCCCTCAGTTGCTACAGCACTGGCTCCGGCTCTGCTGGCTCTGCTCGTGCAGGTCCACGCCTCGGCTCCGGCCGCCCGCTCCGCTCGTGCTCTGCGGCTCGCTCTTCGGAAGCTTCTTGGCTGCAGGGGGAGACGGGCAAGATGGGAGTGGGATGGGGGCTCTGCCCTGCGGCCGTGGGATCTGAGGCAGCCCGAGGGATCCGTACGGACCCCAGAGCCACCTCAGCCAGAGCCATCCCAGCAGGATCCCAGAGCCGTCCCAGTGGGACCCTGGAGCCACCTGGAACCACCCCTGGTGGCACCCCAGAGCCACCCCATCCAGACTGGGCTGGACCCCAGCCAGACCAGAACCAAGGAGCCATTTCCCATGGCACTGCCCTCACATTGTTGAGCCCCCCAGCAGCACCCGACACAGCCAGGCTCATGGGAGCAGAGGACACGCTCCAGCCGTGCTCAAACCTCCCCAAAACTCTCCGGGGCAGAAGCTGCACCCCTGGATCCCCCCTGTCGCCACAGAGCCTCACCGATGGCCAGGAAGAGGTCGTTGACGTTCATCGCCGTCTTGGCCGACGTCTCCATGAACAAGAGGCTGTTGTCGTCCGCGTAGGCCTGCGCCTCCTGGAAGAGCGGCCGAGCAGCCGGGTGAGGCTCTGGAGCCCCGGAACAGGGGGGGATCACAGGGCTGGGCAGGGGGTGCGGAGTGGCCCTGCACTCACCTCGTATTCCACCATCCGCTTGCTGGCCAGGTCGGCCTTGTTGCCGGCCAAGGCGATAACGATGCTGGGGCTCGCCTGGCGCTGCAGCTCCTTCACCCATGTCTTCGCCCGGGCAAATGTCTCCTGTGGGAGGACAGCCAGGATTTCAGGGCTCGCCCCATCACTGGAATGACCCCCCCACACTCCCTTCTCGAAGCCCCCACAGCCACGGGCCCCCACCCCGGGATTGTTGATGCGAGGGGGATCCCACCTGGTTGGTGATGTCGTAGACGACGATGGCGGCCTGGGCGCCGCGGTAGTACATGGGGGCCAGGCTGTGGTACCGCTCCTGCCCGGCCGTGTCCCAGATCTCAAACTTCACCGTTGTGTCGTCCAGGCAGACGGATTGTGTCAGGAACGCCGCTGCCGGGAGGGGAGACACCGTTAGTGTCATGGCGCCGGCTGCTCCCACAGCGGGCAGCACCCGATGGCAGTGGGGAACCCCCCCTGCACCCCAACCCCAGCGCGGCGCGGTGGAAGAGCCCATTCCTTGTGGTCATTACCCACACAGCACATGGATAAAATCCCAGCTGCACCGTGCAAGCGGCGCTCCCTGCGGGATCGGGAAGGGCGGATTAAAAGGGGTGCCCGGGAGCATTCCCGGCAGAACTCACCGCCAATGGTGCTCTCCTGGTACTCGTGGAACTGGCCCTTGACGAAGCGCAGCACCAGGCTGGATTTCCCCACCGCCGACTCCCCCAGCAGCACCAGTTTGAACTGGCAGATCTTACTGGCTTGGGACTGCCCGTTCGGCCTGGCGGCTCCTCGGCTGCTCATGGCCGGGTGCTCCTGGCGCGATCCGGAGAGCCGGGAAGGCACCGAGGCGTCGGCGCGGGGCAGGGCACAGCGCGCTGGCTGTTGATCCGCTCACCTGTCCTGGAAGGAGGAGAGAGCCCTTGGCACAACGGAAGCACAAGGAGCAATGCTCCAAGAACCCCCTGGGACCGTGTCCCACCCATGGAGACGTGCTCTGCCAAGCTGTGGTGGGAAAACCCCTCCTGTCTCAAGCTGGGACGTGCTCCTCACTGCAGGGTCTTTCTCTGGGGTATTTCCCCAGATATGGGATCCTTCCCATACGAGGTCTTTCCCTGTGGTCTTTACCTGATGTGGAGTCTTTCTCTGGGCTCTTTCCCTGGATATGGGGTCTCTCCCCAGATATGTTTTTTTTCCCCAGGGTCTTTTCCCAGATACAGGCTCTTTCCCGGGGTCTCTCCCAGGATCTGGGTTCTTTCCCAGCTTTTTTTTTTATGGATCTAGGCTCTTTCCTAGGGTCTTTTCCCAGATCTGGGTCCTTCCCCGGGGTCTCTCCCCGGATATAGGCTTTTTCCCAGGGTCTCTCCCCAGATCCAGGCTCTTTCCTGGGGTCCTTCCCCATGCGCCCGCAGCAGCCCCGCAGGCCATGGTCCTGCTCCCTCCACTCCAGAGGGATTTCCCGGTAGGAGCCAACCCAGGCAGCAGCAGCCGGGATCCTGGCGGCCAAGGAGCTGGGAGTGAGTCAGCAGCCCATTCCTCCGGCTGCCGGGACCTGCGTGGAGCCGGGAAGGGCGGCAGGAGAGCGGCTCTAGGCCCAGATTGGTCTTGTTTACACAGCAGCCAGGGCGATGCCAGAGCTGCTCAGGCTGCCGGGAGGAGGAGCTGGAACCAAACTCCTCAGCTGCACTGCAAAGTCCCTCAACCCTGGTTTGGGATTATTTGCCCTGGTTTGGGTTTGTTTTCCACACCGGACACGAGTGCCCGGGATCTGGGAGCTGCCAGCGCTGGGGGTGCAGAGCGCGTCCCCCTGGCACAGAGCATGGCCCTGGCAACCAGTGCTGCCATCCCTGCCTGCTACGATCCAGGTGCCAGCAGGATCAAGTGAATGCCACGGCTTCTCAAATCCACAGGGAATGCCAGGGCTTCCTGAATCTGTGGGGCGGGCACTGGGAGTGGACACTTGGAGCAGACAGAACCTGAGGGCCACCAGGCAGCTGGAGCTTTGGTCGCACACCCAGAGAGAGTGGGATTTGGGAGCAAGTCTCACTCCCCCTCGTAACGCCCCGATCCCAAGGCTGTGGGGCCACGGCAGGGATTTATCCATGCTGGCAGGCGATGGAACGGGGATGGCAGAGGCAACACACAGGAAGGAGTTTGTACCGGGTTCCTCTTCCCCGCCTGCCAGGAGCTGTGAGCAGGGATAAAGCCTGACAGGAAACCACAGCGCTCACACGGCACAAATCCAACCCAGCCATTCCCAGACCCCTCCAGGAGAAGTGGGATTGACCTTAGGTCCCCAAGGCACAGCAAAGCCCTGGGACACCAACTCCTCGGCACGGCGCCTGCCTGGGCACTGCTTCCCTCCTCCAGCACCACTTGGGCTGGCTTGGCTCCGGCCATGACCCGCTGGGAAGCAGCCCCAGCTGCCAGATTCCTGCCAACTCTCCAAGCTTCGATACAGAAAAGCATTGGGAGAGCTCGGGCACGGATGCAGCTTGGGACAGCTCCGGCCCTGCGCTGCGCTCAGAGCTCCCAGGCAGGGCTGAAGATTTTCCAAGTATTTGAACTATTTGGAGCAGAATTCCCGGTGCTGCAGCCCTGCCCAAGGCTGCTCCCGCCCTCCTCTGCCAGGGCTGGGCACTTCCACAGGCTGGGAGTGATGGCTTCTGCCCAGAGCTGGCCCTTATTGTGGCAGCCTGGCTCCCTCTGGCCCCAAACAGACTTCCCTGCTCCAGCAGGACCCCCGGGACACATGGACAGGGACACACTGACAGGGCCAAGCTGGAATTCCCCACCGTGAGGCATGGCAGCAGCTTCCCCGGGCGCCCGGCCGCACCCCGCACCTCTGCAGCCGCTCGGTACAGCTCCCACATCCCCTTTTCCAGGCCTGTGGATCCCCAGCCTTCTTCCCCCTCCAGATAGCAAGGTGGGAGCTGCCCTGTCCTCATCGCTCCAGCGGGGGCTCCAGGGAGACCTCGGTGTGGAGGGAGCTCCCGTCGGATGGAGCCCTCAGCTGCTGGGATTGCTTTGGGATTGGCAGGAGGAGCAGCCCTGAAGGCTCTGGCTATTCCCATCCGAGGTCAGGACAGCTCCATCCTCATCCCCTTTGCCGCAGGTTCCTGAGATCCTGGACAGAGACAATTCCCCTGCCTGGGAGCTGCTTTGGGACACAAACTCTGAAAGGACAGCCACGGAATCCCGCCTGCGCTGAGGCTCCTCTCAGCGACTCCACAAGTCACGAACACCCAAATCCACCTCCCCTGGGATGAGCCAGGGTTTTCCAGGCACTAGAGGATCCCCAGACACTGGAGATGTCCAAGTATTCCCACCGAACACCACAGCACCTACAGCCCAGCCTATGGAAGCCTGCAGCTATTCCTGGCGTGCTCTCCTGCCACCAGGAACTCTGAGCCAGGGATCCACGATGAGAATGGGCACATGCTGGCAGGACCCGCTGGGATGAATCCACTCCTTTGGCCAAGAGCTGTGCCAGTGGCAGCTTTGGGAATCCACCTCCTCCAGAAGGGGATCCCACGTTCTCCCTGTGCTGTTTGGAAGCTTTGTGGCTCTGGCTGAACGGGGATCGCAGCATCCCCCACAGGGAGGGTTGCGACAGCCCCTTCACACCAAACGCTTTCCTGTTGCCAGCAACGCTTTTCCTATGTCCCAATCGCCCTCGAACGAGCGCCCAGAGGTGCCGGGGCGTTCCTGGTTACAGGACGCTGGAGATGGCGCTGCCTTGGGAGCAACCCTGAGCCCGTGAACGTCGCCAAATCCATCCCATGGCTCTCAGAGTTCAGCATTACTCCAAAAGGAAGCACCGAGATCCCAGGATTCCATCAGCTTGGTGACATGAAGGTGTCGGCAAGCTCCGGTTCTCCTGGTCTCTCCGTCCCCACACCATGGCCCCACGCCTTGCTTAAGGCCACCCAGGAAGGATCCAGGCTCTGCTCCCACACAAACATTAATTCCCACATAGATTCTAGGGATCCAGCCCCGCACAACGCCCGCAGCTCGGGGGGAAAACAGGGCCAGTGCTGCCGGTGGAGTTTCCCTGAGGAAGAGGAGCTTCGCAGGTGGCTGCTCCAAGAAAATAGCATCATCCACCTGCTCTTCCACACTGGGCTGCTCCGTCCTGCACCGATTGGGCAGCTCCTGCCCGTAGTGGTGGCTTCGGTGCCGAGGACACGGGATCCCATTCCTCCTTCCTCGGGGTGCCTGAGAACGCAGCCTGGGAGCTGCCGCCGTGGCCCAGTCGCTGCCTCTGGGAGCTGCTCCAAGCCCAGAGCGGCTCGGGAAGCCCCGGTTCTGGGGGAGCCCCAGCTCCGGAACGGGAGTGAAGGTTGGTCAGGCGACCTCCACGCGGGTGACGGGCAGCTCCGTGGGGAATAGCGGGGCCTCTCCCGGTTCACCGGGCCGGCTCAGGCCCCACCGGGACCCCGTGTCCGCGCTTCACAGACTCCGCGGTCTCACCCCGGGGCTTCGTACGAGCAGGCGGGGCCGCACGGGATCGCAGGGACAAACGACAGCACAGGGCCCCGCACTGGGACCCCCCGGTTACCGGGACCCTCTCAAACACCAGGAACTCCAGATCAGGACCCCACACACACCGGGACCCTCTCAGACCGAGACTCCCTTTCACACCCGGATCCCTCGGTTACCGGGACACCCCGTTCCTCACACCGGGATTCTCTCAGACCGAGAGGTCCCCGGACACCGAGACACACCCACTCATCCCCCCTCCCCGGGCACCACGATTCCCCGGTTACCGAGACCTCCCCCCTCCCACGGGGACCCCCAGATCAGTGTTCGCCCGGGAGCCCCGGCAGGGGCCGAGAACCCCCGATAGTAGCGGCCGGGGGTGCCCGGGGCGGGCAGGGGCGAAGAGAAGGCCCCGAGTCCCCGCCCCGAGTCTCCCCCGGCCCAGGTGCCGGTGCCAGAGCCTCCCCCGGGCCCGGCCCCGTTCCTTCAGCGCCCCTCCTAGTCCCTTGGCCCCCCCCAGGTCCTCCGCCCCCTGGGTTTCCCCGTATCGCGGCCTCCCCCACCCCCCCACCCCGTACCTCGGCCCCGGCCCCTCCCGTCGCGGCCCCCCGAGCGCACAAACAGGGGCTCAACCAGACCCTCCTGGCGCGGGCGGGACTGAGAGGCGGCTCCGCCAATCAGCGCCGCGCAGTGCGGGGGAAGCCCCGCCCCTTCCGCTCGACGGGGCCAATGGGAGTCCCGTGGCGCCGCCCCACGAACCAACCAGTGGAGGGGAGAGCGCAGACAGGCAGGGGCTCGGCCAATGATTGACCATGACGTCTGAACGAGGCGGGGCTATGGCGTGTGTGACGAAAGGCGGCACCGACAACAAATAAGGTGACCGAAGGGGAGGGGCCCTGCCGCCGCTGCAGCCAATGGGAGCGCAGGACGCTGCTCTCAAGCGGAGCGCGGCCAACCCGAGGCCTGCGGCGCCATGAACGAGGCGCCCAATCCCAGGGGGTGTTCACCATGATTGACAGCTCGATTACCCGACTAAGGGGTGGGACGCGGCGCAGCCAATAGGGGCGCTGCGGGGCGAAGGTGGGCGGGGCCAAAGTAGCCTCAAAGTTGGGGGAGCACAATGTGGGGGTCCCTATGTGGGGGAGGGGGCGGAATGGGGCTCTGTGGGATGCGGGGGGGGGGGAATGTGGGCCCTGAGGGGTGGAGGGGGCAGAATGGGTCCCTATAGAGTCATGGGGCCATATATGGGGTACTGGGGGTGGGCCCCAGCAGCATTCAGGGCCCCACACCCATAGAGAAAGGGGCAGGGGTGTCCTTGGGGTGCTGGGAACAGTGAAACAACCCCCCCAGACCCACCCATGCCCACAGATGGAGCCAGACAGCGGGTACGAAAGTGCAGGAGTTACAAAAGCCGCGAAGAAACTGATGGGGTGGGGTAAAAGAAATGGGGGGGGGGGCAGCTCTGCAGGGAGCCTCCACTGCCCCCCTAGGGGCAAAACCCCACGGGATATGGGGGCCACTAGTGCTTCCTCCCCCCCAAGTGCCCATCCTTGGCTCCCCCCCACCAGCAGGGCTGTAGTGCCGAAAGTCCGGGTGCAGCAGAGGAGGGGGGGACCCTCCAGCAGCTGAGGGGGAACTGTGAGGCACAGTTTGTGGGGTCCCGGCTGCTCAGAGGTGCAGGTGGGGGACGGCCCGGGTGACGTCGTGGAAGAAAGGGTGTCCCAGCGCTGCCTTGGCCGAAATCCGCTTGTTGGGGTCGTAGTGCAGCATTTGCTGTGGGGCAGAGGGGGTGGGCATTAAGGGAGGGGGGGTTCCCCATCGACCCCTGCTCCCCCCCACCAGGCACCCCCTCTGCTCACCGCCAGCAGCTTCCGCCCCTCCTCATCGAGCGGAGGGACCACCTTCCCGAAATCCTGACGCGCCCACTTGGGGAAGCTGGGTTTGTAGTCGGGCATGGAGGTGACACCCGGCCACGCCGCCTCATCCGGCGTCCCCAGCGTCCGGAAGATGCGGAAAAGCTGGTCGATCTCTGAATCCCCGGGGAAGAGGGCGCGCCGGGTGATCTGGGAACACGGGGAGGACGGTCAGCGACCCCCCCCTCAAACCACCACCCTAGCTGAACCCCAAGATGCCCTTTGCCAAGGTTTTCCGGCCGGAATGGCAGCTCCCACCCCGTGAGCTCGCGTGACGCCAGCGGTGCCCGTGTGACGCGGTCCTGGGGGGGTCACATGATGGGGAGCCCCAAGCGCCCACAAAGCCCCTTTATTCCCAGGGTGCTGCAGCCGGCAGCTGCCCCGCGCCCTGGTGACGGCACGGCTGCGCCGCGGAGTCACCGGGATGGGGTGGGAGTCATGGGGTCACTGGGATGGGGTGGGATTAGACAGGAGCCCTGGAGCCACCAGGATGGGACAGGGAGCCAGAGTCACCAGGATAGGGAGATACAGCGCCACTGGGATGGGATGGAGAGCTGTGGCATCACTGGGATGGGACAGGAAACCATGGCAACATCATGATGCGTGCCACAGTGTCACCAGGATGGGACAGGGAGCTGTAGCGTCACCAGGACATGATGGGGAGCCACAGCATCACCAGGATAGGGTGGAGAGCCTTGGCATCACTGGGCCGGGCAGACCCTGGGCACACTCCGAGGTGTGGGGACTCGGTGTTCCCCTGGGAGGGTCTGGGGGTCCAGGCCCTCCCTGTTCCCACAGGTACCCACCATCTCGGCGAAGATGCAGCCCAGACTCCAGATGTCTACGGCGGTGGAGTAGTACTTGCAGCCCAGCAGGATCTCCGGGGCGCGGTACCACAGCGTCACCACCTGCACCGAGAGGGGACACCCATGGCACCAGGGCACCGCCATGGCACCGGGCTGTCTCCCAGCTTCATAGCCATATCCTGACCCTCAAGACCCTCCACCTCGACCCCCAGGAGCTCCCATTCTGCCCCCAGGAGCCCCCTATGAACGCCTCACAGCCCCTGAGCCTCCTCCAGCCTCCCAGGAACCCCCAGGTCCATCCCCAAGCCACTCAGGACCCCTCATCCTGACTCCATGACTCTCCATCCTGCCCCTGAGCCCCCCAGGAACCCAAATCCTGCTTCCCAGGACTTCCAGGTCTGCCCCAGGCCCCTCCTCAGACCCTCCCCAGCCCCACCTCGTGGGTGTAGGTGCGCACGGGCACCCCAAAGGCGCGGGCCAGGCCGAAGTCAGCCAGTTTGATGGCACCGTCGGCGTTGATGAGCAGGTTCTGGGGCTTGAGGTCACGGTGCAGCACACGGTGCGCGTGGCAGAACGCCAGCCCCTGCAGCAGCTGGAACAGGTAGCTCTGTGGGGTGTGGGGGGGTCAGCAGGGCCAAGACCTCTCCCCAGCCATGGGGCAGGGTCCCCCACACCACACCCCCCACACCTTGATGAGGGGCAGCGCGATGCCACCCAGCGAGGCCGAGTCCATGAACTTCTTGAGGTCCTGGTGCAGGAACTCAAACACCAGGTACAGCTTGTTCTCCGTGTGGATCACATCCAGGAGCCTGTGGAGGCACCACATCTCAGCTGAGGGACCCACAGCCCCATGCATCCCATAGCTGCCCCACAGCCACCCCACAGAGGGCTCGGGTGCAGGAACCCTAACACCAGGTTCAGCTTGTTCTCTGAACCAGGAGCCTGTGGAGCCACCATATCTGGTCCAGGGGACCCACGGACAGGGACCCGCAGCCCCCATGGTGTCCCACAGCTGCCCCACAGCACCCCATGGCTGTGGGGACCCCACAGACCTGCATAACCACACGAGTCCTCACAACCACAACCCCGAGAGCACCACACTGCCTATGGCCCCATTGCTTCTGGGGGGTCCCCACCCCCCGTGCCCCCTCCCCCCCAGACCCCATTCCACCTCCTTGCAGACCCCCCCACACTCACTTGACGATGTTGGGGTGGTTCAACTCCTTCAGCAGTGAGATCTCCCTGATGGCCGTGCTGGGGACACCCTCGGTCTCCCTGGGGGGGGGGGATGACACCTCAGTCTCCCCCCTCCACTGCACCCCAGTTCCACCCCCCCATGCCCGCTGCCCCCCCCCCCCCGCGCCCCCCCACTCACGTATCCAGACGGATCTTCTTGAGCGCCACCACTTCCCCCGTCACCTTGTTACGGGCCTTGTACACGACGCCATAGGTGCCCTCCCCAATCTTCTCCACTTTCTGGAAGTTCTCCATGGGGTGGGAGGGCGAGACCCCCGGGGATGGGGGGAAACCCCGAGTGGGAGTAGTGGGGGCACCTGGGAGGAGGGATTTCTCTGGAGATGGGGTGACCAGAGGGTTCCCAGGGGAATCCCTGGTGGGGAGGGAGGGTCTGGAGGGAAGGGGGGGGTCCCGAGGGGGAAGGGGGTCCCGAGGGGGAAGGGCACGGGGGGGCCCCTGGGGGAGAACCGGGGAGGGGAGGTTCCTTGGGAGGGGAGGGGCAATCGGGGGGCAGGGTGGGACCCGGGGTAGAGAGAAGGGTCCCGGTGTGGGGGGTGTCTCTGGGAGAGAGGAGTGATCGGGGGAGGACTCGGGGAGGAGGAGGGGTCCTGAGGGTCCCTGGGAAAGGAGAGGAATCCGGGAGGGTCCCTTGGGGGGGGAGGGGGGACGTGGGGGAGGGTCCCAAGGGGAAGAGGGGTCCGGCAGGGGATGCCGAGGGGAAGGAGGGGGGTCCTGGGGGTCTCCGAGGGGGAGGAGGGGTCCCTGAGGCTCCCGGGGGGGGGTCCCTGAGGGGGTCCCAGCGGCGCTGAGCGATCGCGGCCGCCGCTTTCCCCTCTGCGCCGCTTCCCGCCTTCCGCTGGCCACGCCCCTCCGCGCCCTCCCATTGGCTGAACCCCTGCCCGCCGCGCCCTCCCATTGGCTGCGCGCGCCGCGACGCCACGGGCAGCGCGGGAGATCTCTTAAAGGGGCCGCAGCGCATTTGGGGGGTACCTTGGGGGAGCTGGGGCCAAATACGGGGTGCGCCGGATCTCTAGGACCCCCTCGGGAGAACCCGAGGATTGGGGGGGGAGGTCCCAGAGGCGCGGCGCCCTCCGGGTCTCCCCTGCCCTGTCTGTGGGAATTGGGGTTCCCCTGTTTGTGCAGGGTGGGGATCCCCCCCGTGTGTGGGATGGGGGCCCCCATATGTGTGGGTTTGGGGTCCCCCTACGTCTGCGGGTTGGGGGTCCCTGGGTGTGGGTGCAGCATCAGCCCCCCCGCTCCCTGTGCGTGTGGTATCGGGGTCCTCCTGGATCTGGGGGATTGGTGTCCCCTGTGGGTGCAACATCGGGGTCCCCCCACATCTGCAGGATTGGGGTCCCTGTGTCTGCACAGGGTTGGTGTTCCCCTGTGTGGGATCGGGGTCCCCCCATGTGTGCAGGATCGGGGTCCCTTGTGTTTGCAGAGTGGGGGTCCAGGTCCATGGTGGGGGTTCCCCCTGCCTATCCATGCCATGGCAGTCTCCCCGTGTGTGGATTTGGGGTCCCCCCATATCTGTGGAATTGAGGTTCCCCCTTTGTGAGTGATCAGGGTCCCCCTGCATGTGGATTTGGGGTCCCCCTTCACATGGGATGGGGTCTCCGACGTGTGTGGAATGAGGGTCCCAGAGCGTGAGGGTTTGGGGTCCCCCCATATCTGTGGAATCAGGGTCCCCCGTGTGTGGGATCGGGGCCTGTCTGCGACCCCCCCCACCCCCAACAGGGCACCCTGAGCTCATTATGTGTGGGGTCCCCATCCCATCTCCCACCCACATCCCCCACCACCACGGGACCACCCTACTGAGTCTGAAAATGGGGGGGCATCACCCCAATTCCCCTCCCTGAGAATCCCCGGACACTCCCCCCCCCCACCTCCCCCAACCCGTGGCAGAGCCGAAGCGTGTGACCAGGCCTGACCGAGCGCCACGCACACGTGAACACACGTGTCCTCACGCAGCTCAGCTTGGGGTGGGACAGAGAGGGGGGGTGGGTCCCCCTCCTTTTTCTTTTGGGGGTGGGATTATGCAAATCAGAACCCCTTCAAATCCCCCTGCTCCCGACACCTTCGCCCCTCTGCTCTGGGGAGACGAGGACGCGGGGAATCATGCGTGTGCGCGACGCCATCGCCGTCTTGGGGACCCTCTTGGTCTTGGCTGCAGCTCAACGCCGTGAGTTGGGGATTTTTGGGGGGACATAATGGATTTTGGGGGGTTCAGGAAGGATACAGAGAAGTTGGGATGATCCTGGCCAGCAAAAACGGGCTCATGGGATCTGAGGGGATCCCCGGATGCCACGAGCCCCCCTTTGCTGGCCGGGACCATCCCCACCACCTTGGGAATTTTGGGGTGCAGCGCTGAGATTGGACACAACCCCCCCCCAATCATGCAGGAAGCTGGATTAGACCCTGGGGATATTGTGGGGCCCCCGTTGCTCTGTGGGGTTTTGGGGGACCCCATAGCCCTCGGGGAGTGGGGTGGATTTTGGGGGTCCCTATCCCTCTGCACAAGGGGGATTTGGGGGAAATTACAGCCCTACATGGGGGGGGAGATGTGGGGGTCCCCGTCTCTCTCTGTGGGTGCTGTAAACGGGGGGACCCCCACCTGTCTGGGCGTGAAGGGACACAAGGGGATCCTGGCAGCCTCCTGTGAATTGGGGTGACACAGGGGGTACCCAACAGCCTCCCATGAATGATGGGGTGACATGGGGGGGGGGATCCCAGCAGCCCCTTTTGAGTTGGGGGACACAGAGAGGTCCCATCAGCCTCTTGTGAATTGGAGGTGGGGGGGATCCTGGCAGCCCCCCACGAATGGAGGGCGACACAAAGGGTGACCTGGCAGCCCCTTTTGCATTGGGGGTCATGGGGGGACCTGACAGCCCCCTGTGAATTGTGGGGGACACAGAAGGGACCCCAATAAATGGGGGGACTTGAGGGGGGGACCTGGCAGCCCCTTGTGTGTTGGGGGGGGCCTGGCAGCCCCCCAGAGCAGGGGTGGTGGGGGGATCACTCCTGGTGGCCGCGGGCACCAGCTCAGCTGAGGGTCACATGCGTTGGCTTTGGGCCGCGCCGGCCGCCATGTGATGGGGCTTTGGCCCACGCGCCTTGGCCCCGGCTCCTCACGTGGCCCCCAGGCACCTCGAGGTCCCAGTGCTTGGGGGGAGACCCTGGCTGGGCACCCCGGGGATGGCAGTGATGGGTGCTGGGTGGGTGCTGCAGCCGGGACTCCTGTCCTGCAGGAGCCGGAGGCCGGAGCCGTGGGCGCAGCCAGGCCTGGAGCGGGCGGCCGGCCGCGTTCCGCAGTTGGGACGCGCGGCTGTACCGGCCCTGGGATGAGGGGACGGCGCGGCAGCGCGACTGCTGGCGAGGTGGGTGCTGGGGTGGGTGCCAGGGTGGTGCTGGGATGGTGTCAAGATGGTACTGGGATGGTGTGGGATGGTACTGCGATGATACTGGGATGGGTGCTAGGTTGGTACTGCAATGCTACTGGGATGGGTGTTGTGACGGTGTCAGGATGGGTGCTGGGATGGGTGCTGGGATGGTGTCAGGATGGGTGCTGGGATGGGTGCTGGGATGGTGTCAGGATGGTGCTGGGATGGTGCTAGGATGGGTGCTGGGTTGGTACTGTGATGTTACTGGGATGGGTGCTGTGAAGGTGTCAGGATGGGTGCTGGGATGGTGTCAGGATGGTACTGGGATGGTGGCAGTATTGTGCTGGGTTGGTACTGCAATGCAACTGGGATGGGTGCTGTGAAGGTGTCAGGATGGGTGCTGGGATGGTGCCGGGATGGTACTGGGATGATGCCAGGATGGGTGCTGGGTTCGTATTGGGATGGGTGCCAAGAGGGTGCTGGGTTGGTGCTGGACAGGCGCCAGGATGGGTGCTGGGCTGGTGCCAGGGTCCGCGCTGGCCCTGAGCCACCGTCCCCGTGCGCGACAGGCGGCGACGTCACCTTGGACCTCAGCAACGACGCTCCCACCATGTCGGGCGCCGACGCCACCTTCTCCATCGCCCTGCGCTTCCCCAGCTCGCAGGTGGCGCTGCCCGACGGCCGCGTCGTCTGGAGCCGCAACTGCACCGTCAACGGTCAGTGCCCCCCACCCCGGGATCCCCCCCAAAACCCCAACCCGCACCCCCTCACCCTCTGCTCCCCACAGGCACCCGCGTCGCCCAGGGTGACCCTGTCTTCCCGGAGCAGCCGGTCGAGGGCGCGGACGGCGTCTTCCCCGACGGGAAACCCCTTCCTCCCGACAATGGCGGCAAGCGTGGGAAATTCGTCTACGTCTGGTGGACATGGGGTGAGGCCGGCACCGACCCCGCGGGGCTGGGGGGTCCCCGAGGCGGCGCTGACCCCCCCTCCGGTCCCGTAGGGCAATACTGGCAGGTGGTGGACGGGGCATCGTCACGGCTGACGGTGGGCACAGCGGGGGTCCCGCTCGGCTCCTACACCATGGAGGTCGTCGTCTACCACTACCGCGGGCGCGAGAAGTTCATCCCCATCGGCCACGCCAGCACCCAGTTCAGCATCACGGGTGGGTGCTGGCGGGGGGATTGGGGTGCTGGGGAGTCCCGGCGCGGTGGGCGCAGGAGCTGACGGTCCTTTTGGTGTCGCCGTGCAGACCAGGTGCCCTTCAATGTGGACATGACGCAGGTGCAGGACGCGGCGGAGGGCGACGGGCGCTTCGTGCGCAACCGCGCCGTGGCCTTCACCGTGAGGCTGCACGACCCCAGCCGCTACCTGCGCGACGCCGCCATCTCCTACTCTTGGGACTTTGGGGACGGCAGCGGGACCCTCATCTCGCACAGCACCACCGTCACCCACACCTACCTGGACACCGGCTCCTTCGCTGCGCGCCTGGTGCTCCAGGCAGCCATCCCGCTCAGCCCCTGCGGCTCCTCCGCCGCGCCCGTCGTGGACCCCACCACCGCGGCGCCGCCCTCGGCGGAACCCACGGCCACGGAGCTCACCAGCACCATGCTGAGCAGCGTCGAGGCGCTCAGCACCGGTAAGGGTGACACAGACACCCCGGGGGGTCGCGGGGATGTCCCCTCCCACCCCACCCTGGCAGTGCCCACAGCCCCCGGCTCCCCGGCAGAGCCCACGGAGGAGGTGGTGATCGTGTCCTCGGACGCCGCCGTCACCGAGCCCTCAGATGGTGCCACCACTGATCCCTCGGGCGCCACCGTCACCGAGCCTGTCCCTGTGGCACTCAGCACCCCTGAGGATGCCACCAGCACCAACACTGCCGCCATCTCCGCCGCAGCATCCGCAGCCCCCGCGCTCCCCACCTCGGCCATCCCGGCCGTGGATGCGGTGGGCACCTCGGCCGCCACGGCTGTGCAGGGAACAGAGGCTGCAGGTGGGTGCTTCCCCCCAGCACAGGGGGTGAGGGGCCATGGTTGGGGGGTGCCCAGGGGCTCCAGGCCCCCCGGCTCTTCCCCAGCTTCTTCCCTGTCTCCTGCAGATCCGGCAACAGCCGGAGCCACAGCTGCACCTGCAGCTGGAGCCACGGTTGATGCCACAGCTGGAGTCACAACTCAGTCCTTGGTTGAAGCCACAGCTGGAGCAACCGTGGGAGCAACCGTGGGAGCCACGGCTGTGTCCCTTGCTGCTGCCACAGCTGGAGCCACAGCTGGAGCCACAGCTGGAGCCACAGCTGCCCCCGAGGCCACGGCTGAGGCGCTGGCGCTGGTGAAGCGCCAGGCACCGGCGGATGAGCCCACCGGCTGCATCCTCTACCGCTATGGCACCTTCTCCACCCAACTTGACATCGTCCGTGAGTGCCAGGACGGGGGGGATGGGGGGGTCTGGGGGGGGCAAACCCGCTCTGACACCGCGTCCCGTGGCAGAGGGCATCGAGAGTGTGGCCATCGTCCAGGTGGTGCCGGTGGTGCCGGAGGGGAGCGAGAACAGCGTGGAGCTGACGGTGACGTGTGAGGGGAGGTGAGGATGTGGGGATGGGGATGGGGATGGGGGTGGGGATGGGGACTGGGGCCATGGGACGGGCACCATGGGATGGGACGGGGACCATGGGATGGGATGGGATGGGATGGGATGGGATGGGATGGGATGGGATGGGATGGGATGGGATGGGATGGGGACCATGGGATGGGATGGGATGGGATGGGATGGGATGGGATGGGATGGGGACCATGGGATGGGATGGGATGGGATGGGATAGGGACCATGAGAGAGGATGGGGACAGGGACTGTGGGATGGGAACCATGGGACAGGGACCATAGGGTGAGATGGGATGGGGACCATAGGATGGGACCATGGGATGAGGATCATGGGATGGGGACAGCAACTATGGGATGGGGACCATGGGAATGGATGGGATAGGATGGGAACCGTGGGATGAGGATCATGGGATGGGGACAGCAACTATGGGATGGGGACCAGGGGGTGGGATGAGATGGGGACAGGGACTATGGGATGGGGACCAGGGGGTGGGATGGGATGTGGGACCATGGGAATGGGATGGGATGGGGACCATGGGAAGGGATGGAATGGGGATCATGGGATGGGATGGAGACCACAGGCCGGGGGTGCGTGGTGGCCTGACCCCCGGCCGCAGCCTGCCCGAGGAGGTCTGCACGGTGGTGGCGGACGCCGAGTGCCAGACGGCGCAGACGCAGTCGTGCTCGGCCGTGGCACCGGCGCCCGGCTGCCAGCTCGTGCTGCGCCAGGACTTCAACCAGTCCGGCCTCTACTGCCTCAACGTCTCCTTGGCCAACGGCAACGGCCTGGCCGTGGCCAGCACCCGCGTCACTGTCGGAGGTGGGAGTGGGACCGGGAGAGGGTGTGGGGAGTGGGGAAGGGGGGTGGTCCCGGGTGGGGGGGGTTGCTGAGCCACCTCTGCCCGCAGGTTCTGCCCCGGGTGTTGGTGGGACCACACTGCTCGTGGGACTGGTGCTCATCGCCGTCGCCCTGGGCATCGCTGCCTACACCTACAGGTGGGGTGGGGGGCACCGTGGGGCTGGGAGGGGGATCATGAAGTTGGGGGGCACCGTGGAGCTGGGGGAGGCACTGTGGGGTTGGAAGGTGCACTACGGGGCTGGGGAGGACACCATGAGTTTGGGGGGCACCGTGGGGCTGCAGGGGGGCTGGAAGGGGCACTGTGGAGCTGGGGGGGCTGGAAGGGGCACTGCGGGGCTGTGGGGGGGGGAGGGGGGGCATCATGAGGTTCGGGGGCACCGTGGGGCTGGGGGAGGCCCCGTGGGGCTGGGGGGGGGGGGCTGGAAGGGGCACTGTGGGGCTGGGGGGGGAATCATGATGGGGCTGGGGAGGGCACCATGAGTTTGGGGGGCACCGTGGGGCTGGGGGGTACTGGAAGGGGCACTGCAGGACTGGGGAGGGCATCATGAGGATGGGGGGCACCGTGGGGCTGGGGAGGGGGGACACACCATGGTGTTGTGAGAAGATGGTAGGTCTGGGGGTGCTCCGTGGGGCTTGGGGGGAGGTGGGGAGCTGGGGGGGGGGGGGGGCACTGTGGGGTTGTGGGGAGATGGTAGGGTTTGGGGGCACCGTGGGTCTGGGAGGGGGTCACAGTGGGTCTGGGGGGGCACCACTAGCCCTTGGCTCTCACCCTCTCACCCCCACCCCCCACCCCAGGCGTGTCAAGTACCACCCACTGCTGGTCGTGCCCCCCCCAGCCCCCCGGCCCCGCTCCTGGCTGCCCCCCAGCTCCGCGCTCCGCTTCCTGCTCCGCCAGGCCTTCGGGAAGGCTCTCAGCAGCGAGAGCAGACCCCTGCTGCCCCCCAACACCGTGTAGCCCCCCCCCCAAACCGGGCTGAGCCCCCCACCCCACCCCCACCCCAGGACCCGGGGGTGGGGGGGGCGGGGGTGGGTGGGCACACGTGTAGTTTGCCCCTCACCACGATTAAAGGCTCAGCTCAGCCGGTGCCTCTGCCTGGTTCTGTGTTTGGGGGGGTCGGGGGGGTGTTCCGGGGGGGGGGGAGGTGGGGGTGTTGGGGTGCCAGGGGGTGTTTGGGGGTCCCGGGGTGTGGGGGGGGACACAGTCAGCACAGCCAGCACCCGTCCCACCACCAGCTTTATTATTGCAAAAGGCACTTGAAATTGGGGGAGGGGGGCAATAAATTGGGGGAGGGGGATAATAAATTGGGGGGGGGGGGAATAAATGGGGGGGGGGGGGGGGCTCTGGCCAGCGCAGCACAGACGTGAGGGTGCTTCGTGTACCCCCCCACCCCAGCACAGCACCCCGGGGTGTTGAGGGTGCGAGGCAGAGCTGCACCCGACGTTGTTGGGGACACACGGGGAGGAGGGGGGTTTGGTCCGTGTCCCCCACTCGGGTGCAGCTTTGGTGGGGAAGGGGGGGGTGGTGTGTGTCCCCCCCACCCCCTCAGACCTCGGGGGGGCCCTTCTTGAGGCCAAAGAAGCCGGAGGAGCGGGGGGGCGCGGCCATGAGCATCAGTGCCTGGTTCTTGTGGGTGATCCTGATCTGCACGAGAGAGGCTGAGGCTGGGGATGGGGGGGGGGACACACACGACCCCAACACCCCCTGGGGGTGTGGGGTGGTCCTGAGCTCCTCAGCGAGGGTCTGGGGGGGGGGGGGGGGGGCCGCTGGCACCCCCAGATTTCAAGGTGGGGGGGTGGGTGTGTGCAGGTACCGTGCAGGGCGGCTGCATCCAGGGCTCTCCATCGATCTGCATGGGCAGGGGCTTCAGGGTCCTGCAGAAATCCACCCCCCCCCAAGCTCAATCGCTGCCCCCAACACCCCCACACCCCCTCCTCGCCCCCCCCAACAGCTCAGCACCCCCTCAGCACCCCCCCCACCCCATCCTCACCGCAGGGTGATCTCCGAGCAGGTCGCCAGCCGCTTCCCTGCGCTCTTCAGCCCCGCGTAGATCTGCCCCATCTCCAGGACCCCCTCCAGCCCCACCACCTCCAGCCGCCCATCGCTGGGATCTGGGCGGGGGAGAGGGAGCGGGGGGGAGGGGGGAAGGAAAGGAGCGGGGAGTGGGGGGAGCGGGATCGCGGGACAACGATCCGGGCGGCTTTCCCAGCTGCTCCGGGGACCCCTCGTGGGGTTGTTGTGGCCCCGGTGCGGGACCCAGAGCTGAGCCTGGGGAAGCTCAGATCCCTCGGGAGATCCCTCCAGCCCATGGATCCACACCCAGATCCCTCGGGAGATCCCTCCAGCCCACGGATCCACAACCAGATCCCTCTGTAGATCCTCCAGCCCACGGGTCCAAGCTCAGATCCCTCTGTAGATCCCTCCAGCCCACGGGTCCAAGCTCAGATCCCTCTGTAGATCCCTCCACACCATGGATCCAAACCCAGATCCCTCTGGAGATCCTTCCAGACCATGGATCCAAATCCAGATTCCTCTGGAGATCCTCCAGACCATGGATCCACACCAAGATCCCTCTGTAGATCCCTCCAGCCCACGGATCCACAACCAGATCCCTCTGTAGAACCTTCTAAACCATGGATCCAAGCACAGATCCTTCTGTAGATCCTTCCAGCCCACAGATCCACTCCTAGATCCCTCTGTAGATCCCTTCAGCCCACAGATCCACTCCCAGATCCCTCTGGAGATCCCTCCAGGCCATGGATCCAAACCCAGATCCCTCTGGAGATCCTCCAGCCCATGGATCCACACCCAGATCCTTCTGTAGAACCTTCCAGACCATAGATCCCCACCCAGATCCCTCTATAGATCCTTCCAGCCCACGGATCCAAACCCATATCCTTTTGTAGATCCCACCAGCTCATGGATCCAAGCCCAGATCCCTCTGTAGATCCCTCCAGCCCACGGATGCAAGCCAAGATGCCTCTGTAGAACCTTCTAGACCATGGATCAAGCCCAGATCCCTCTGGAGATCCCTCCAGCCCACAGATCCACAAGCAGATCCCCCTGTAGATCCTCCCAGCCCACGGATCCTACCCAGATCCCTCTTCAGGACACCCCCCCAAGCAGAAGGATGAGGAGGGGTCCCCACGCACCCTGCACGCAGCTCTTGAGGGTCTCGGGGTCGGTGACGGCGCCCGTTGTCCTCCCGGGCCCCCCGGGGGCTCTCTTGGTGTCACCCCACAGGTTGGAGCCCCCGTGGGTGCTGGGATGTTGAGCACCGCCAGCCCCTCCAGGGCCCCGCTCAGCTCCAGGGGGGTCCCACAGCACTGGGGGGGGGGGGGGGGAACGGGGGGAATTGGGGGTGTCAGGGTGGAGATGGGGGGGGATGGGGGTGGGCACTGCCCATCCTGGGGTCGGGGGGACAGGGACCCCCCCTCACCTCCACGCTCAGGCACTCCTTGAGCCTCTTGCAGGTGGCAAAGAGGGACTCGGAGGTGGCAAACTCGAGGTACCAGAGCTTGTTCTTCATCCTTGGGGGGGGGGGGGATATTGGGGAGGGGGTGTTGGGGGGGGGCATGGGGAGAATGGGGGGGGGCTGGGAGGACAGGGAGGGATTGGGGGGGCATGGGGGGGGATGTTGGGGGGCTGGGGGGGGGACATGGGGAGACTGGGGGGGGACATGGGGGGACAAGGAAGGATCGGAGGGATGCAGGGGAATGGGGGGCACTGGGGGGATTGGGGGACACATGGGGGGATTGGGGGATGAAGGATGTGGGGGGTTTGAGGGGGGACACATGGAGGGGTTGGGGGGACATGGAGGGGTTGGGGGGGACACAGAGGGACTGGGGGGACGTTGGGGGTTTTGGAGGGACAGGGAGGGATTGGGGGACACAGAGGGATTGGGGGGACATGGGGGGTTGTGGGGACATGAGGGGATTGGGGGGACACAGAGGGGTTGGGGAGATGTTGGGGGTCTTGGAGGGACAGGGAGGGATTGGGGGGACATGGGGGGTTGTGGGGACATGGGATTGGGGGGACACAGAGGGATTGGGGGGACTTGGGAGGATTGGGGGGACAGGAAGGGATTGGGGGAACATGGGGGGATTGGGAGGACAAAGAGGGATTGGGGGGGACTTGGGGGGTTGTGGGGACATGGGGGGATTGGGGGGACACAGAGGGGTTGGGGGAGATGTTGGGGTCTTGGAGGGACAGGGAGGGATTGGGGGGACATGGGGGGTTGTGGAGACATGGGATTGGGGGGGACACAGAGGGATTGGGGGGACTTGGGAGGATTGGGGGACAGGAAGGGATTGGGGGGACAGGAAGGGATTGGGGGAGCATGGGGGGATTGGGAGGACACAGAGGGATTGGGGGGACTTGGGGGGTTTGGGGGGACAGGAAGGGATTGGGGGGACACGGAGGGTTGGGGGAACAAGGGGGGATTGGGGGGACATGGAGGGGTTGGGGGGATGTTGGGGGTCTTTAGGGGGACAGGGAGGGATTGGGGGGACACAGAGGGGTTGGAGGGACACAGAGGGGTTGGGGGATGTTGGGGGTCTTGGAGGGACAGGGAGGGGGTTGGGGGGAGACTGTGGGGACAGGGAGAGATGGGGGGACTTGGGGGAAAGAGGGGAGACCAAGAGGGATTGGGGGGATGTGGGGGGGGGGGGGGGAGGGGGGGCACAGAAGGGCTGGGGGGAGATGGGGGATTGGGGGGTGGATGTTGGGGGGCTGGGGGGGTGGGGGTGCAGCCCTGGCCCCCCCCCCACCTGCTGTTGAACTTCTCGGGGTACTTTTCCCGCATGAGGTGGAAGCGGTGGGCGATGGAGGCGTCCTGGGGGGGGCACAGGGTGGGTGGGTGGGGGTGAGGTCCTTTGCCCCCCCCATCCCCTTACCCCCTCCTCTGCCCCCCCCCTCAGCCCCCCTCAACGCACCACCCCGATGGAGAAGTAGTTGTTGATGATGTCGTGGGGTACGGGGTCTCCGCGGGGTTCGGGGCACGTGGGCAGCACCTCCAGTGCCACCGGTCCAGCAGCACCGGGGTCGCCCCTCCAGCCCCCCCAGGAGCTGCTCCAAGGACCCCCCGCGTACCCTGCGGGAATTGGGGGGGGGGGGGAACAACCTTGGGGTGCACTGACCCCCACTGCCCCCCCCACAGACCTCCCAGTGTCCTCCTCAAGAGCCCCCAGAGCGCCCCCGGAACCCATAGTTCCCCCCCCCGGACCCCCAGGTGCCCCCCCAGACCCCCAGTGACACCCTTAGTCCCCCAGTGCCCCCCCCACGACCCCCCAGTGCCCCTCTCTGTCCCCCAGTAACTCCCAGTGCCCCTCCCGGCCCCTCCAGCCCCCCCAGCAGCTGCTCCAAGGACCCCCCCGCGTACCCTGCGGGAATTGGGGGGAGGGGGGGGGGAACAACCTTGGGGTGCACTGCCCCCCACTGCCCCCCCACAGACCTCCCAGTGTCCTCCTCAAGAGCCCCCAGAGCGCCCCCGGAACCCATAGTGCCCTCCCCGGACCCCCAGGTGCCCCCCAGACCCCAGTGACACCCTTAGGTCCCGCAGTGACCCCCCCCGACACCCAGTGTCCTCCTCAAAAGCCCCCAGAGCCCCCCAGAACGCATAGTGCCCCCCCCCCGACCCCCTAGTGCCCCTCCCAGACCCCCAGGTGCCCCCCCCAGACCCCAGTGACACCCTTAGGTCCCACAGTGCCCCCCCCCGGACCCCCAGTGCCCCTCTCTGTCCCCCCAGTGATCCCCCCAGTCCCCCAGTAACTCCCAGTGCCCCTCCCTGGCCCCCCAGTTCCCCCACCCAGTGCTCCCAGTGACTCCCTCAGGCCCCCAGTGCCCCCCCAGACCCCCAGTGCCCCCCCCCCGTGCCCCCCCCCTTACCTCCCCCCAGCGCAGGCAGCGGGCGAGGTCGTTCCCAGTGCCCAGGGGCAGCACAGCCACGGGGGGGCAGCGGGGCAGGGGGCTCTGTCTGCAGAGAGGGGGGGGTGGGGGGCGTCAGAGAGGGTGGGGGGGGGGCTGGGGGGATCTGGGGGGAGAGGGGGAGGGGCAGCACCCACCGATGGCGTCCAGGACCCACCCCACGGTGCCGTCGCCCCCGCACACGAGAACCCGAAAATTGGCACCTCCCGAAAGAAATCGAGGCTGGGAGGGTGGGGGGGGAAAGGGAGGGGTCAGGGCAGGATTGAGACCCCCCCCCAGCGCCCCCCCCCCGGACCCCCAGTGACCCCCGAGCCCCTACTCACC
>JAUMJJ010000984.1:0-30950 GCA_033556795.1 Tapera naevia | reverse complement strand
GGTCGAGGGGGAATCCATGGGATCCAATAGGATTGGGGGAAGGGGGGGTCCTGGGGGTGGGGGATGGGGGAGGGAATCCGGGGGGGCGGGCAGTGCTATGGGGCGGCGCCGTGGGTCGCTGTGGGTCACTATGGGTCACTATGGGTCGCTATGGGTCGCTGTGGGTCACTATGGGTGGCTGTGGGTCGCTATGGGTCACTATGGGTCACTATGGGTGGCTGTGGGTCACTATGGGTCGCTATGGGTCACTATGGGTCACTATGGGTCGCTATGGGTCGCTATGGGTCGCTGTGGGTCACTATGGGTCACTATGGGTCACTATGGGTCGCTATGGGTCACTGTGGGTCACTATGGGTCACTCTGGGTCGCTGTGGGTCACTATGGGTCACTATGGGTTGCTATGGGTCGCTGTGGGTCGCTGTGGGTCGCTGTGGGTCGCTCTGGGGCGGCGCTATGGGTCGCTATGGGTCACTGTGGGTCACTGTGGGTCACTGTGGGTCACTGTGGGTCGCTATGGGTCGCTGTGGGTCGCTATGGGTCACTGTGGGTCGCTATGGGTCGCTCTGGTCGCTCTGGGGCGGCGCTATGGGTCGCTATGGGTCGCTATGGGTCGCTATGGGTCGCTGTGGGTCGCTCTGGGTCGCTCTGGGTCGCTCTGGGTTGCTCTGGGGTGGCGCTATGGGTTGCTGTGGGTCGCTGTGGGTCACCGTGGGTCGCTATGGGTCGCTGTGGGTCGCCGTGGGTCGCTGTGGGTCGCTATGGGTCGCCGTGGGTCGCTATGGGTCGCTCTGGGTCGCTCTGGGGCGGCGCTATGGGTCACTATGGGTCGCTATGGGTCACTATGGGTCGCTGTGGGTCGCTATGGGTCGCTGTGGGTCACTCTGGGTCGCCATGGGTCGCCGTGGGTCGCTGTGGGGCAGGTGTGCCACGGGGGAGGCGTGGCAGGAGATCATGCTCGCCAGCCTGCCGGGCAAGCGCTGCGACCCCGAGTCGGACGCGGAGCCGGGCGAGGAGTTCACCTGCGGCAGCAACTTCGCCATCGTCTACTTCATCAGCTTCTTCATGCTCTGCGCCTTCCTGGTGAGCCCCACGGCTGCCCCATAGCTGCCCCATAGATGCCCCACGGCTGCCCCATAGATGCCCCACAGCTGCCCCATAGATGCCCCACGGCTGCCCCACAACTGCCCCAGAGCTGCCCCATAGCATTCTGTAAAGACCATGGAGACCCACAGACCCCATAGAGACCATAGAGACACATGGGGACCCATAGCTGCCCCATAGATGCCCCACGGCTGCCCCATAGATGCCCCACGGCTGCCCCATAGATGCCCCATGGCTGCCCCACAACTGCCCCAGAGCTGCCCCATAGCATCCCGTAAAGACCATGGAGACCCACAGACCCCATAGAGATCCATAGAGACACATGGGGACCCATAGCTGCCCCATAGCTGCCCCACGGCTGCCCCATAGATGCCCCACAACTGCCCCATGGCTGCCCCATGGCTGCCCCACAACTGCCCCATAACTGCCCCATGGCTGCCCCATAGATGCCCCACGGCTGCCCCACGGCTGCCCCAGAGCTGCCCCATAGCTGCCCCATAGCTGCCCCATAGCATCCCATAAACACCATGGAGACCCACAGACCCCATAGAGATCCATAGAGACACATGGGGACCCATAGCTGCCCCACAGCTGCCCCACGGCTGCCCCATAGATGCCCCACAACTGCCCCATGGCTGCCCCACGGCTGCCCCACAACTGCCCCAGAGCTGCCCCATAACTGCCCCATAGCATCCCATAAACACCATGGAGACCCACAGACCCCATAGAGATCCATAGAGACACATGGGGACCCATAGCTGCCCCATAGATGCCCCATAGATGCCCCATAGATGCCCCACAACTGCCCCATGGCTGCCCCACAGCTGCCCCACAACTGCCCCAGAGCTGCCCCATAGCATCCCATAAACACCATGGAGACCCACAGACCCCATAGAGATCCATAGAGACACATGGGGACCCATAGCTGCCCCATAGCTGCCCCACGGCTGCCCCACGGCTGCCCCACAGCTGCCCCATAACTGCCCCATAGCATCCCGTAAAGACCATGGAGACCCACAGACCCCATAGAGACCATAGAGACACATGGGGGACCCATAGCTGCCCCACGGCTGACCCATAGCTGCCCCATGGCTGCCCCCACGGCTGCCCCAGAGCTGCCCCATAGCATCCCATAAACACCATGGAGACCCACAGACCCCATAGAGATCCATAGAGACACATGGGGACCCATAGCTGCCCCATAGATGCCCCACGGCTGCCCCATAGATGCCCCACAACTGCCCCATAGCTGCCCCATAGCACCCTATAGTGACCCATAGTGCTGCCCCATAGCAACAACCCCTGCCCCACATCCCCAGCCCCACAGCATCCTCCTCCCGCCCCATAGCAACAGCCCCAGCCCCATAGCAACACCCCCTGCCCCATAGCAACATCCCAACCCCACATCCCAGCCCCATAGCAACACCCCCAGCCCCATAGCATCACCCCCTGCCCCACAGCAACACCCCCAGCCCCACATCCCCAGCCCCATAGCATCACCTCTCACCCCATAGCAACACCCCCTTCCCCCTAGCATCACCCCCTGCCCCATAGCAACATCCCAACCCCTCATCCCAGCCCCATAGCAACACCCCCAGCCCCACAGCATCACCCCCTTCCCCATAGCAACACCCCCAGCCCCACATCCCCAGCCCCACAGCATCACCTCTCACCCCATAGCATCACCCCCTGCCCCATAGCAACATCCCAACCCCTCATCCCAGCCCCATAGCAACACCCCCAGCCCCACAGCATCACCCCCAGCCCCACATCCCAGCCCCACAGCATCACCCCCTTCCCCATAGCAACACCCCAGCCCCACATCCCAGCCCCATAGCAACACCCCCAGCCCCATAGCAACACCCCCAGCCCCTCATCCCAGCCCCATAGCAACACCCCCAGCCCCACAGCAACACCCCCAGCCCCACAGCATCACCCCCAGCCCCATAGCAACACCCCCAGCCCCACATCTCCCCCCCCCCCTCCAGATCATTAACCTCTTCGTGGCCGTGATCATGGACAACTTTGATTACCTGACGCGGGATTGGTCGATCCTCGGCCCCCACCACCTGGACGAGTTCAAGCGCGTCTGGTCCGAGTACGACCCGGCCGCCAGGTCCGACCCCGGGATCCACCCCCCCCCACCCCCCCCCCCCCACAGTAATCTGGGATCCCCTGGGAATCCGGGATCCCCTGGAATCATCTGAGACCCCCCCAAGAATCCAGATCCACCCCCCCCCACTCCCCCTGAATTGGGATCCTCTGGAATCTGGGACCCCCCAAGAATCCAGATCTCCAGAATCTGAGACCTGTAGGAACCTGGATTCCCTGGAATCCTGGATCCCTTGGAATCTGGGACCCCCAAGAATCCTGATCCCAGAACCTGAGTCCTGTAGGAACCTGGATCTCCTGGAATCCTGGATCTCCTGGAATCTGGGATCCCCAGGAATCCGGATCCCCCTGAAATCTGGGATCCCCAAGAATCCAGAGCCACCCACCCCACCCCGAATTGGGATCCCCTGGAATCTGGGAAACCCCCCCCAGAATCCTGATTCCCAAAATCTGAGTCCTCTAGGGACCTGGATTCCCTGGAATCCTGGATCTCCTGGAATCTGGGATCCCCAAGAAACCAGATCTCCCCTCCCAGACTTGGGATCCCCAGAATCTGGGACCTCCAGGAATCCGGATCCCCTGAAATCTGAGATCCCCCCCCAGGATTCCAGCCCCTCCCCCCTCAGGATTCCAGCCCCTCCCTCCCCCCAGGATTCCAGCCCCTCCCCCCTCAGGATTCCAGCCCCCCCCCCCCGGATGCTGGATCCCCTCCCCACGATCCCTGGATTCCCGCAGGGGTCGGATCAAGCACCTGGATGTGGTGACTCTGCTGCGCCGGATCCAACCCCCCCTGGGCTTCGGGAAGCTCTGCCCCCACCGCGTGGCCTGCAAGGTGGGGCCTGGGATCCGGGGATCCCTGGGCTGGGGATCCGGGGGGATCTGGGTCGGGGGGGGGTGGTGTTGGTGTTGTATCCCTGGGATGGGGATCTGAGAGGGATTGGGGGGGGGGGGGGGGGGGCGGGGAAGGGGAGGGGGGGCCGGGGAGAGATCCCTGGATGGGAATCGGGTGGGTGATCCCTTTGGGGGGGGGGGGGGGGGGGAGAAGATGTGGGGGATCTGCGATTGGGTGGGGGATCCCTGGAGATATTGGGTGGGGGACCTGGTGGGGGGGTCCCTGGGGGATCTGGAGGGATCAGATGGGTGATCCCTGGGGAGATCAGGGTGGGTGATCAGGTGGGTGATCCCTGGGGGATCTGGAGGGATTGTGTGGGTGATCCCTGGGGGGATCAGGGGAGATCAGGGTGGGTGATCGGGTGGGTGATCCCTGGGGGTGGTGTCTGGGGGGATCAGGTGGGGGATCTGGGGGGAGTGGGGGGGGAGTGGGTGGTGGTGGTGGTGGTGTAGAAGATCTGGGGGGATCTGGGATCGGGTGGGGGATCCCCGGGGGATCTGGAGGGACCTGGAGGGGGGTCGGGTGGGTGATCCCTGGGGATATCGGGTGGGTGATCGGGTGGGTGATCCCTGGGTGATCCGGAGGGATCGGGTGGGCGACCGGGTGGGTGATCCCGGGGGATCAGGTGGGTGATCGGGTGGGTGACTGGGTGGGTGATCCCTGGGTGATCCGTAGGGACCGGGTGGGTGACCGGGTGGCCGACCCTGGGGGATCTGGAGGGATCGGGTGGGTGATCCTGGGGGATCAGGTGGGCGATCGGGTGGGTGATCCCTGGGTGATCCAGAGGGATCAGGTGGGTGACCGGGTGGGTGACTGAGTGGGTGATCCCTGGGTGATCTGGAGGGACCGGGCGGGTGACCGGGTGGGTGATCCCGAGGGATCAGGTGGGTGATCTGGTGGGTGACTGGGTGGGTGATCCCTGGGTGATCTGGATGGATCGGGTGGGTGACCGGGTGGGTGATCCCGGGGGATCAGGTGGGTGACCGGGTGGGTGACCGGGTGGGTGATCCCTGGGTGATCCGGAGGGACCGGGTGGGTGACCGGGTGGGTGATCCCGGGGGATCAGGTGGGTGACCGGGTGGGTGATCCCCGCCCCCGCAGCGCTTGGTCGCCATGAACATGCCGCTCAATTCCGACGGCACCGTCACCTTCAACGCCACCCTCTTCGCCCTCGTCCGCACCTCCCTCAAGATCAAGACCGAAGGTCGGGGGTGGGGGTGGGGGGTGGGGAGGGGGGAATCGGGATCGGGATCGGGTCGGGATCCGGAGCGTTCGGGATCCCCCCCTCCCCCCCCCTTTTCCCACCTCGCAGGGGCTTCAGGGGCTCCGGGGGTCGCCCCGTAGAGTTACCGGATCCCTGGGGGCTCCGTGGGGAACAGCCATGGAGCAGCCGGATCTCTGGGATCCACCCTCACACACCCCACACCCCCCCCAACCCCCTCTTGGACCATCCAGATCCCTGGGATGTCCCCATGGAGCATCCTGATCCCTCCAGATCCCCCCAAGGACCATCCAGACCTTGGGATGTCCCCAGGGACCATCCAGATCCCAGGGATCCCCCCCCTCATGGACCACCCGAGGCCGGGATCCCCCTGTGGAGCATCCAGACCCTTGGGATTTCCTTCCATGGACCCTCCAGACCTTGGGATGTCCCAAGAGACCCTTCAGATCCCTTGGGATTCCCTTCCATGACCCATCCAGACCTTGGGACATCCCCATGGACCCTCCAGATCCCCGGGATCTCCCCCCTCATGGACCACTCGAGGCCGGGGTCCCCCTGTGGACCCTCCAGACCTTGGGATGTCCCCAGAGACCCTCCAGACCCTTGGGATGTCCCCATGGACC
Organism: Tapera naevia; assembly: GCA_033556795.1. Taxonomy (NCBI): domain Eukaryota; kingdom Metazoa; phylum Chordata; class Aves; order Cuculiformes; family Neomorphidae; genus Tapera; species Tapera naevia. Next base: position 25,000 of record JAUMJJ010000984.1, on the reverse strand, counting down.
ATCCAGATCCCCGGGATCTCCCCCCTCATGGGCCACCCAAGGCCGGGATCCCCCTGTGGACCCTCCAGATCCCTTGGGATGTCCCCAGACACCATCCAGACCTTGGGACGTCCCCAAGGACCCTCCAGATCCCCAGGATCTCCCCCCCCATGGACCACCCGAGGCCAGGATCCCCCTGTGGACCCTCCAGACCTTGGGATGTCCCCATGGACCATCCAGATCCCTTGGGATTCCCTTCCATGGACCCTCCAGACCTTGGGACGTCCCCATGGACCCTCCAGATCCCCGGGATCTCCCCCCCCATGGACCACCCGAGGCCGGGATCCCCCTGTGGACCCTCCAGATCCCTTGGGATTCCCTTCCATGGACCCTCCAGACCTTGGGATGTCCCCAGGGACCCTCCAGATCCCTGGGATCTCCCCCCTCATGGGCCACCCGAGGCCGGGATCCCCCTGTGGACCCTCCAGACCTTGGGATGTCCCCATGGACCCTCCAGATCCCTTGGGATTCCCTTCCATGGACCCTCCAGACCTGGGGATGTCCCCAGGGACCCTCCAGATTCCCAGGTTCTCCCCCCCATGGACCACCCGAGGCCGGGATCCCCCTGTGGAGCATCCAGATCCCTTGGGATTCCCTTCCATGGACCCTCCAGACCTTGGGATGTCCCCAGGGGCCCTCCAGATCCCAGGGATCCCCCCTCTCATGGACCACCCGAGGCCGGGATCCCCCTGTGGACCCTCCAGACCTTGGGATGTCCCCATGGACCATCCAGATCCCTTGGGATTCCCTTCCATGGACCCTCCAGACCTGGGGATGTCCCCAAGGACCCTCCAGATCCCTTGGGATGTCCCCAGGGAACCTCCAGACCTTGGGATGTCCCCAGGGACCCTCCAGATCCCCGGGATCTCCCCCCCCATGGACCACCCGAGGCCGGGATCCCCCTGTGGACCCTCCAGATCCCTTGGGATTCCCTTCCATGGACCCCCCAGACCCTTGGGATGTCCCCAGGGACCCTCCAGATCCCCGGGATCTCCCCCCTCATGGGCCACCCAAGGCCGGGATCCCCCTGTGGAGCATCCAGATCCCTTGGGATGTCCCCAGACACCATCCAGACCTTGGGACGTCCCCAAGGACCCTCCAGACCCCCAGGATCTCCCCCCCCATGGACCACCCGAGGCCAGGATCCCCCTGTGGACCCTCCAGACCTTGGGATGTCCCCAGGGACCCTCTAGATCCCCAGGATCCCCCCCCCATGGACCACCTGAGGCCGGGATCCCCCTGTGGACCCTCCAGATCCCTTGGGATTCCCTTCCATGGACCCTCCAGACCTTGGGATGTCCCCAGAGACCCTTCAGATCCCTTGGGATTCCCTTCCATGACCCATCCAGACCTTGGGACATCCCCATGGACCCTCCAGATCCCCGGGATCTCCCCCCTCATGGACCACTCGAGGCCGGGGTCCCCCTGTGGACCCTCCAGACCTTGGGATGTCCCCAGAGACCCTCCAGACCCTTGGGATGTCCCCAGGGACCCTCCAGATCCCCAGGATCTCCCCCCCCATGGACCACCCGAGGCCGGGATCCCCCTGTGGACCCTCCAGATCCCTTGGGATTCCCTTCCATGGACCCTCCAGATCCCTTGGGATGTCCCCAGACACCATCCAGACCTTGGGACGTCCCCAAGGACCCTCCAGATCCCCGGGATCTCTCCCCCCATGGACCACCCGAGGCCGGGATCCCCCCGTGGGATCTCCAGGAGCTCTGGAATTGCCCCTCCCCCCCCCCCTTCCCCATCTCCTCTCGATTCCCACCAGGAAACCTGGACGTGGCCAACAAGGAGCTGCGGGCGGTGGTGAAGAAGATCTGGAAGAGGACGAAGCCGAAGCTGCTGGACGAGGTCATCCCCCCCCCCGAGGGTGAGGAGGGGGGTTTTGGGGGGAAAAAGGGCAATTTTGGAGCATTTGAGAGGGGAGTTGGGGTGAAAATGGCAGGTTTTGGAAATTTCGTGGGGGAATTTGGGGAGAAAAATTGAATTTTTTGAGAATTTGTGGGGAGAGCTGGGGAGAAAAATTGCATTTTTTAAACATTTCTGAGGGGATTTGGGGTGAAAATTGTGTTTTTTGAGAATTTGTGGGGAAATTTGGGGAGAAAATTGCATTTTTTGAAAATTTGAGAGGGGATTTGGGGTGAAAATTGTGAGTTTTGAGAATCTGAGAGGGGATTTGGGGTGAAAAATTGTATTTTTTGAAAATTTGAGAGGGGATTTGGAAGGAAAACTGCATTTTTAAGAATTTGAGAGGGGATTTGGGGTGAAAATTGCATTTATTGAGAATTTGAGAGGAGATTTGGGGTGAAAATTGCATTTATTGAGAATTTGAGAGGAGATTTGGGGAGAAAATTGTGTTTTTTGAAAATTTGAGAGGGGATTTGGGGTGAAAATTGTGGCTTTTGAGAATTTATGAGGAGATTTGGGGAGAAAATTGATTTTTTTGAGAATTTGTGAGGGGAGTTGGGGTGAAAATTGCATTTTTTAAACATTTCTGAGGGGATTTGGTGTGAAAATGGTATTTATCGAGAATTTGAGAGGGGATTTGGGGTGAAAATTGAATTTTTTTAGAATTTGAGAGGAGATTTGGGGAGAAAATTGATTTTTTTGAGAATTTCAGGGGGATTTGGTGTGAAAATTGCATTTATTGAGAATTTGAGAGAGGAGTTTGGGAGAAAACTTCATTTTTTGAAAATTTGAGAGGGGATTTGGGGTGAAAATTTCATTTTTGATAATTTGAGAGGAGATTTGGGGAGAAAATTTCATTTTTTGAGAATTTGTGAGGGGATTTGGGGTGAAAAATTGCATTTATTGAGAATTTGAGAGGAGATTTGGGGAGAAAATAGAATTTTTTAGAATTTGAGAGGAGATTTGGGGATAAAATTGCATTTTTTTTAATTTTGAGAGGAGATTTGGGGTGAAAATGGTATTTATTGAGAATTTGAGAGGGGATTTGTGTGAAAATCGCGGTTTTTGAGAATTTATGAGGGGATTTGGGTTGATAATTGCATTTTTTGAAAATTTGTGAGGGGATTTGGGGAGAAAACTGCATTTTTGAGAATTTGAGAGGAGTTTTGTGGTGACAATTTGATTTATTGAGAATTTGTGAGGGGATTTGGGGTGAAAATTTAATTTATTGAGAATTTGAGAGGAGATTTGGGGTGAAAAATTGCATTTATTGACAATTTAAGAGGGGATTTGGGGAGAAAATTGAATTCTTTGAAAATTTCTGAGGGGATTTGGGGTGAAAATTGTGGGTTTTTGAGAATTTGTGAGGGGATTTGGGGAGAAAATTGAATTCTTTGAAAATTTCTGAGGGGATTTGGTGTGAAAATTGCATTTTTTGAAAATTTGAGAGGGGATTTGTGGTGAAAATTGCCTTTTTGGGAATTTGACAGGAAATTTGGGGTGAAAGTTGCATTTTTTGAGACTTTGTGAGGGGATTGGGGGGAAAAAATTGAATTCTCTGAGAATTTGTGGGGAGATTTGGGGAGAAAAATAGAATTTTTTAGAATTTGAGAGGAGATTTGGGGAGAAAATTGTTTTTTGATAATTTGATAGGGGATTTGGGGTGAAAAATTGCATTTTTTGCAAAATTTGAGGGGATTTGGGGAGAAAACTGAATTTTTGAGAATTTGAGAGGGGATTTGGGGTGAAAATTGTGGGGTTTTGAGAATTTGTGAGGAGATTTGGGGTGAAAATTGATTTTTTTGAGACTTTGTGAGGGGATTTGGGGAGAAAATTGAATTCTTTGAAAATTTCTGAGGGGATTTGGTGTGAAAATTGCATTTTTTGAAAATTTGAGGGGATTTGTGGTGAAAATTGCCTTTTTGGGAATTTGACAGGAAATTTGGTGTGAAAATTGCATTTTTTGAGACTTTGTGAGGCGATTTGGGGGGAAAAAATTGAATTCTTTGAGAATTTGTGGGGAGATTTGGGGAGAAAAATAGAATTTTTTAGAATTTGAGAGGAGATTTGGGGAGAAAATTGTGTTTTTTGATAATTTGATAGGGGATTTGGGGTGAAAAATTGCATTTTTTGAAAATTTGAGGGGATTTGGGGAGAAAACTGAATTTTTGAGAATTTGAGAAGGGATTTGGGGTGAAAATTGATTTTTTTGAGACTTTGTGAGGGGATTTGGGGAGAAAATTGAATTCTTTGAAAATTTCTGAGGGGATTTGGTGTGAAAAATTGCATTTTTTGAAAATTTGAGGGGATTTGGGGAGAAAACTGAATTTTTGAGAATTTGAGAAGGGATTTGGGGTGAAAATTGATTTTTTTGAGACTTTGTGAGGGGATTTGGGGAGAAAATTGAATTCTTTGAAAATTTCTGAGGGGATTTGGTGTGAAAAATTGCATTTTTTGAAAATTTGAGGGGATTTGGGGAGAAAACTGAATTTTTGAGAATTTGAGAGGGGATTTGGGGTGAAAATTGATTTTTTTGAGACTTTGTGAGGGGATTTGGGGAGAAAATTGAATTCTTTGAAAATTTCTGAGGGGATTTGGTGTGAAAAATTGCATATTTTGAAAATTTGAGGGGATTTGGGGAGAAAACTGAATTTTTGAGAATTTGTGAGGGGATTTGGGGAGAAAATTGAATCTTTTGAAAATTTCTGAGGGGATTTGGTGTGAAAAATTGCATTTTTTGAAAATTTGAGGGGATTTGGGGAGAAAACTGAATTTTTGAGAATTTGAGAGGGGATTTGGGGTGAAAATTGATTTTTTTGAGACTTTGTGAGGGGATTTGGGGAGAAAATTGAATCCTTTGAAAATTTCTGAGGGGATTTGGTGTGAAAAATTGCATTTTTTTTAAAATTTGAGGGGATTTGGGGAGAAAACTGAATTTTTGAGAATTTGAGAAGGGATTTGGGGTGAAAAGTGATTTTTTTGAGACTTTGTGAGGGGATTTGGGGGGAAAAAATTGAATTCTTTGAGAATTTGTGGGGAGATTTGGGGAGAAAAATAGAATTTTTTAGAATTTGAGAGGAGATTTGGGGAGAAAATTGTGTTTTTTGATAATTTGATAGGGGATTTGGGGTGAAAAATTGCATTTTTTGCAAAATTTGAGGGGATTTGGGGAGAAAACTGAATTTTTGAGAATTTGAGAAGGGATTTGGGATGAAAATTGATTTTTTTGAGACTTTGTGAGGGGATTTGGGGAGAAAATTGAATTCTTTGAAAATTTCTGAGGGGATTTGGTGTGAAAAATTGCATTTTTTGAAAATTTGAGGGGATTTGGGGAGAAAACTGAATTTTTGAGAATTTGAGAGGGGATTTGGGGAGAAAACTGAATTTTTGAAAATTTGAGAGGGGATTTGGGGTGAAAATTGATTTTTTTGAGACTTTGTGAGGGGATTTGGGGAGAAAATTGAATTCTTTGAAAATTTCTGAGGGGATTTGGTGTGAAAAATTGCATTTTTTGAAAATTTGAGGGGATTTGGGGAGAAAACTGATTTTTTGAGAATTTGAGAGGGGATTTGCGGTGAAAATTGATTTTTTTGAGACTTTGTGAGGGGATTTGGGGAGAAAATTGAATTCTTTGATAATTTCTGAGAGGATTTGGTGTGAAAAATTGCATTTTTTGAAAATTTGAGGGGATTTGGGGAGAAAACTGAATTTTTGAGAATTTGAGAAGGGATTTGGGGTGAAAATTGATTTTTTTGAGACTTTGTGAGGGGATTTGGGGAGAAAATTGAATTCTTTGAAAATTTCTGAGGGGATTTGGTGTGAAAAATTGCATTTTTTGAAAATTTGAGGGGATTTGGGGAGAAAACTGAATTTTTGAGAATTTGAGAGGGGATTTGGGGTGAAAATTGATTTTTTTGAGACTTTGTGAGGGGATTTGGGGAGAAAATTGAATTCTTTGAAAATTTCTGAGGGGATTTGGTGTGAAAAATTGCATATTTTGAAAATTTGAGGGGATTTGGGGAGAAAACTGAATTTTTGAGAATTTGAGAGGGGATTTGGGGTGAAAATTGATTTTTTTTGAGACTTTGTGAGGGGATTTGGGGAGAAAATTGAATCCTTTGAAAATTTCTGAGGGGATTTGGTGTGAAAATTGCATTTTTTGAAAATTTGAGGGGATTTGGGGAGAAAACTGAATTTTTGAGAATTTGTGAGGGGATTTGGGGAGAAAATTGAATCTTTTGAAAATTTCTGAGGGGATTTGGTGTGAAAAATTGCATTTTTTGAAAATTTGAGGGGATTTGGGGAGAAAACTGAATTTTTGAGAATTTGTGAGGGGATTTGGGGAGAAAATTGAATCTTTTGAAAATTTCTGAGGGGATTTGGTGTGAAAAATTGCATTTTTTGAAAATTTGAGGGGATTTGGGGAGAAAACTGAATTTTTGAGAATTTGAGAGGGGATTTGGGGTGAAAATTGATTTTTTTGAGACTTTGTGAGGGGATTTGGGGAGAAAATTGAATCCTTTGAAAATTTCTGAGGGGATTTGGTGTGAAAAATTGCATTTTTTTTAAAATTTGAGGGGATTTGGGGAGAAAACTGAATTTTTGAGAATTTGAGAAGGGATTTGGGGTGAAAAGTGATTTTTTTGAGACTTTGTGAGGGGATTTGGGGGGAAAAAATTGAATTCTTTGAGAATTTGTGGGGAGATTTGGGGAGAAAAATAGAATTTTTTAGAATTTGAGAGGAGATTTGGGGAGAAAATTGTGTTTTTTGATAATTTGATAGGGGATTTGGGGTGAAAAATTGCATTTTTTGCAAAATTTGAGGGGATTTGGGGAGAAAACTGAATTTTTGAGAATTTGAGAAGGGATTTGGGATGAAAATTGATTTTTTTGAGACTTTGTGAGGGGATTTGGGGAGAAAATTGAATTCTTTGAAAATTTCTGAGGGGATTTGGTGTGAAAAATTGCATTTTTTGAAAATTTGAGGGGATTTGGGGAGAAAACTGAATTTTTGAGAATTTGAGAGGGGATTTGGGGAGAAAACTGAATTTTTGAAAATTTGAGAGGGGATTTGGGGTGAAAATTGATTTTTTTGAGACTTTGTGAGGGGATTTGGGGAGAAAATTGAATTCTTTGATAATTTCTGAGAGGATTTGGTGTGAAAAATTGCATTTTTTGAAAATTTGAGGGGATTTGGGGAGAAAACTGAATTTTTGAGAATTTGAGAAGGGATTTGGGGTGAAAATTGATTTTTTTGAGACTTTGTGAGGGGATTTGGGGAGAAAATTGAATTCTTTGAAAATTTCTGAGGGGATTTGGTGTGAAAAATTGCATTTTTTGAAAATTTGAGGGGATTTGGGGAGAAAACTGAATTTTTGAGAATTTGAGAGGGGATTTGGGGTGAAAATTGATTTTTTTGAGACTGTGAGGGGATTTGGGGAGAAAATTGAATTCTTTGAAAATTTCTGAGGGGATTTGGGGAGAAAACTGAATTTTTGAGAATTTGAGAAGGGATTTGGGGTGAAAATTGATTTTTTTGAGACTTTGTGAGGGGATTTGGGGTGAAAATTGTGTTTTTTGATAATTTGATAGGGGATTTGGGGTGAAAAATTGCATTTTTTGCAAAATTTGAGGGGATTTGGGGAGAAAACTGAATTTTTGAGAATTTGAGAAGGGATTTGGGATGAAAATTGATTTTTTTGAGACTTTGTGAGGGGATTTGGGGAGAAAATTGAATTCTTTGAAAATTTCTGAGGGGATTTGGTGTGAAAAATTGCATTTTTTGAAAATTTGAGAGGGGATTTTGACGTTTTTCCCCCCCATCCAGAGGAGGAGGTGACCGTGGGGAAGTTCTACGCCACCTTCCTGATCCAGGATTACTTCCGGAAGTTCCGGCGCCGGAAGGAGCGAGGGATGTTGGGTCCCAACGCCGCCCCCAGCAACGAGCGCGCGCTCCAGGTGGGACCACCTGGGGGGGGAGGGGGGGGACTTCCGGGAGGGGGCGGGGCTTGGGAAGGGTGGGAATGACCACCTTGACCCCACCCTTTGCCCATCCTCGTGGCCTCAGGCCGGGCTGCAGACGCTGCAGGCGCTCGGCCCCGAGATGCGGCGGGCGCTGAGCTGCGACCTGGAGGGCGAAGATGGCGGCGGCGGCGGCGGTGAGGAGGAGGAGGAGCTTGTGGGGACACGGGGAGAGGAGAGGACCTACGAGGTGAGCCACGCCCACGGGAGGAGAGGCCACGCCCACGTGGAGAGGCCACGCCCACACACACCCAGAGACCACGCCCATAAAACCCAGGCCGCGCCCACGTGGGTCTAGGCCACGCCCACAGCGACAGGTCACGCCCACTGAGTGTGGAGACACGCCCCACGTGGTGATAGGACACGCCCACAAGCACAAGACCACGCCCACCGGGCATGAAGACACGCCCACGGAGCAATAGGCCCCGCCCACAGCGCTCCAGGCCCCGCCCACCAAGCGTAGACAACGCTTGCGTGGCAATAGGCCACGCCCACAAACCTCAGACCACGCCCTCAGACCACGCCTACAGCCATAGGCCACGCCCACAGAGCAATAGGAGCCGCCCACACCGCCACAGGCCACGCCCACAGAGGGCAAAGACGCGCCCACGTGGCGTTAGGCCACGCCCACAGAGCACCAGGCCACGCCCACAGCACTGCAGGCCACGCCCACCGAGTGTAAAGACGCCGCCACGTGATAGGCCACGCCCACGGCGTGCCAGACCGCACCCAGAGCAATAGGCCACGCCCACAACACTACAGGCCACGCCCATATAGTGATAGGCCACGCCCACAATGTGTCACACCTCTCCCATAGCAATAGGCCCCGCCCACAGCATCACAGGCCACGCCCACCGAGCGCAGACACGCCCACATAGCGACAGGCCACGCCCACTGAGCAATAGACCCCGCCTACAGCATCAGAGGCCACGCCCACCGAGCACACACCCCCCACATAATGATAGGCCACGCCCACCAATCAATAGGCCCCGCCCACAGCATCACAGGCCCCGCCCACCAAGCGCAGACCACGCTTGCATGGCAATAGGCCACGCCCACAAACCTCAGACCACGCCCCCCGAGCGAGAAGACACGTCCACGTGATGACAGACCACGCCCACGGGAAGCGAGATAGGCCACGCCCACAGCCATAGGCCACGCCCACAGAGCAATAGGCCCCGCCCACAGGAGTGCAGGCCACACCCCCAAGAGCAGACAGGACAGCAAGATGATGGGCCACGCCCACAGAGCGCTAGGCCACGCCCACATCGATAGGCCACGCCCCCCCAAGCCTCAGACCACACCCTCCGAGTGTGAAGACACGCCCACGTGGCGATAGGCCACGCCCACAAAATTCAGGCCACGCCCACCGAGCGTGGAGACGTGTCCACGCGATGATAGGCCACGCCCACCGAGCGTAAAGACACCGCCACGTGATAGGCCACGCCCACGGCGTGCCAGACCGCACCCAGAGCAATAGGCCACGCCCACAGAGCATGAGGCCACGCCCCCCCTGAGCATTATGCCACGCCCACAGCACTACAGGCCACGCCCATATAGCGATAGGCCACGCCCACAACGTGTCACACCTCACCCATAGCAATAGGCCCCGCCCACAGCACCACAGGCCACGCCCACCGAGCGCAGACACGCCCACATAGCGATAGGCCACGCCCACCGAGCAATAGGCCCCGCCCACACCATCACAGGCCACGCCCACCGAGCACACACCCCTCACATAATGATAGGCCACGCCCACCGAGCAGCAGGCCCCGCCCACAGCATCACAGGCCACGCCCATTGAGCGCAGAAACACCCACATAGCGATAGGCCACGCCCACCGAGCAATAGACCCCGCCCACAGCATCACAGGCCCCGCCCACCAAACGTAGACAACGCTTGCATGGCAATAGGCCACGCCCACAATCCTCAGACCACGCCCCCCCGAGCAAGAAGACACGCCCACGTGATGACAGACCACGCCCACGGGAAGCGAGATAGGCCACGCCCACAGCCATAGGCCACGCCCACCGAGCAACAGGCCCCGCCCACAGCATCACAGGCCCCGCCCACAGAGCGCAGACACACCCACATAGCGATAGGCCACGCCCACAGAGTGCTAGGCCACGCCCACATTGATAGGCCACGCCCCCCAAGCCTCAGACCACACCCTCCGAGTGTGAAGACACGCCCACGTGGCGATAGGCCACGCCCACAAAATTCAGGCCACGCCCACCGAGCGTGGAGACGTGTCCACGCGATGATAGGCCACGCCCACCGAGCGTAAAGACACCGCCACGTGATAGGCCACGCCCACGGCGTGCCAGACCGCACCCAGAGCAATAGGCCACGCCCACAGAGCACGAGGCCACGCCCCCCGAGCATTATGCCACGCCCACAGCACTACAGGCCACGCCCATATAGCGATAGGCCACGCCCACAACGTGTCACACCTCACCCATAGCAATAGACCCCGCCCACAGCATCAGAGGCCACGCCCACCGAGCGCAGACACACCCACATAGCGATAGGCCACGCCCACCGAGCAATAGACCCCGCCTACAGCATCACAGGCCACGCCCACCGAGCACACCCCCCCACATAATGATAGGCCACGCCCACCGAGCAGCAGGCCCCGCCCACAGCATCACAGGCCCCGCCCACCGAGCGCGGACACACCCACACCGCGATAGGCCACGCCCACCGAGCAATAGACCCCGCCCACAGCATCACAGGCCACGCCCACCAAGCGTAGACCACGCTTGCATGGCAATAGGCCACGCCCACAAACCTCAGACCACGCCCCCTGAGCAAGAAGACATGTCCACGTGATGACAGACCACGCCCACGGGAAGCGAGATAGGCCACGCCCACAGCCATAGGCCACGCCCACAGAGCAATAGGCCCCGCCCACATGAGTGCAGGCCACACCCCCAAGAGCAGACAGGACAGCAAGATGATGGGCCACGCCCACAGAGCGCTAGGCCACGCCCACATCGATAGGCCACGCCCCCCCAAGCCTCAGACCACACCCTCCGAGTGTGAAGACACGCCCACGTGGTGATAGGCCACGCCCACAAAATTCAGGCCACGCCCACCGAGCGTGAAGACACCGCCACGTGATAGGCCACGCCCACGGCGTGCCAGACCGCACCCATAGCAATAGGCCACGCCCACAGAGCACGAGGCCACGCCCCCCCTGAGCATTATGCCACGCCCACAGCACTACAGGCCACGCCCACACAGCGATAGGCCACGCCCACAATGTGTCACACCTCACCCATAGCAATAGGCCCCGCCCACAGCACCACAGGCCACGCCCACCGAGCGCAGACACGCCCACATAGCGATAGGCCACGCCCACCGAGCACTAGGCCCCGCCCACAGCATCAGAGGCCACGCCCACCAAGCGTAGACCACGCTTGCATGGCAATAGGCCACGCCCACAATCCTCAGACCACGCCCCCCGAGCAAGAAGACACGTCCACGTGATTACAGACCACGCCCACGGGAAGCGAGATAGGCCACGCCCACAGCCATAGGCCACGCCCACAGAGCAACAGGCCCCGCCCACAGCACCACAGGCCACGCCCACCGAGCGCAGACAGGACAGCAAGATGATGGGCCACGCCCACAGAGCGCTAGGCCACGCCCACATTGATAGGCCACGCCCCCCCAAGCCTCAGACCACACCCTCCGAGTGTGAAGACACGCCCACGTGGCAATAGGCCACGCCCACACAATTCAGGCCACGCCCACCGAGCGTGAAGACGTTTCCACGCGATGATAGGCCACGCCCACCGAGCGTGAAGACACCGCCACGTGATAGGCCACGCCCACGGCGTGCCAGACCGCACCCAGAGCAATAGGCCACGCCCACAGAGCACGAGGCCACGCCCCCCGTGAGCATTATGCCACGCCCACAGCACTACAGGCCACGTCCATATAGCGATAGGCCACGCCCACAATGTGTCACACCTCACCCATAGCAATAGGCCCCGCCCACAGCACCACAGGCCACGCCCACCGAGCGCAGACACACCCACATAGCGACAGGCCACGCCCACCGAGCAATAGACCCCGCCTACAGCACCACAGGCCACGCCCACCGAGCGTGGACACGCCCACATAGTGATAGGCCACGCCCACCGAGCACCAGGCCCCATTCCCAAAGCCCCCCCCCCCCCCCCGCGGATCCCCCCGAAGCCCCGCCCCCCCGCAGAAGCCACGCCCCCCTGCGGACCCCAAGCCCCGCCCCCTGTGGATGCCCAGCCCCCCTGCAGAAGCCCCCCCCCCTTGCTGAAGCCCCGCCCCCATGCGGACCCCCCAAGCCCCGCCCCCTTGCCAAAGCCCCGCCCCCCCACGCGGACCCCCCAAGTCCCCCCCCCCTTGCTGAAGCCCCGCCCACCCCTGCAGACCCCCCCAAGCCCCGCCCCCTTGCCGAAGCCCCGCCCACCCCTGCAGACCCCCACAAGCCCCGCCCCCTTGCCGAAGCCCCGCCCACCCCTGCGGACCCCCAAGCCCCGCCCCCTTGCTGAAGCCCCGCCCACCCCTGCAGACCCCCCCAAGCCCCGCCCCCTTGCTGAAGCCCCGCCCACCCCTGCAGACCCCCCCCCCAAGCCCCGCCCCCTTGCCGAAGCCCCGCCCACCCCTGCGGACCCCTCCAAGCCCCGCCCCCTTGCCGAAGCCCCGCCCACCCCTGCGGACCCCCAAGCCCCGCCCCCTTGCTGAAGCCCCCCCCCCCCCCCCCTCCCCCCGCAGGCTCCGGAGCCCCTGTACGGCTCCGCCCCCAACCCCCCCCACCGGGGGGAGCCCCCCCGCCCCGCCAGCCCCGGCCCCCCCGAGGGGGAGGACCCTGCGCCCCCCACCCACGGCCTCACCCACAGGTACTGGGGGGGGGGGGGGGAGGGGGGCACCCAGAAAAGGGGGGAGGGGGGGGGCCTGGGGGGGGTCTCTATGGGCGGGGTGGGCACCAGGGGGAAATAAGGAGGGGCTTGGGGGTCCTGGGGGGCACCCATGGGGGGGGCCCTTGGGGGGGGCACCTATAATGGTTGGGGAGGGGTCCCTGGGGGAGTCCCTATGGGGTGGGGTGCTTGGGGGGGGGCACCAGGGGGAAATATGGGGTGGGGATGGGGGGTCCTGGGGGACACCCATGGGGTGGGGGGGGGGTCCTTGGGGAGGGGGGGGCACCAGGGGGAAATAAAGAGGGGGTTGGGGGTCCTGGGGGGCACCCATAGGGTGGGGGGGGTCCTTGGGGGGGGCATCTATAAGGTTGGGGGGGGGTCCCTGGGGGAAGTCCCTATGGGGGGGTGGTCCTTAGGGGGTGCCTGGGGGGGCACACCAGGGGGAAATAGGGGGGGTGGGAGGTCCTGAGGGGCACCCATAGGGTGGGGGGGGGTCCTTGGGGGGGGCATCTATAAGGTTGGGGGGGTCCCTGGGGGAGTCCCTATGGGGTGGGGTGCTTGGGGGGGGGCACCAGGGGGAAATATGGGGTGGGGATGGGGGGTCCTGAGGGGCACCCATGGGGTGGGGGGGGGGGGTCCTTGGGGAGGGGGGGCACCAGGGGGAAATTAAGAGGGGGTCGGTGGTCCTGGGGGGGCACCCATGGGGGGGGCCCTTGGGGGGGGCATCTATAATGGTTGGGGAGGGGTCCCTGGGGGTAGTCCCTATGGGGGGGTTGGTCCTTAGGGGGTGCCTGGGGGGGCACACCAGGGGGAAATAGGGGGGGTTGGGGGTCCTGAGGGGCACCCATGGGGTGGGGGGGGTCCTTGGGGGGGGCATCTATAAGGTGGGGGGTCCCTGGGGGAGTCCCTATGGGGTGGGGTGCTTGGGGGGGGGCACCAGAGGGAAATATGGGGTGGGGATGGGGGGTCCTGGGGGACACCCATGGGGTGGGGGGGGGGGGGTTCTTGGGGAGGGGGGGGCACCAGGGGGAAATAAAGAGGGGGTCGGGGGTCCTGGGGGGCACCCATAGGGTGGGGGGGGGTCCTTGGGGGGGGCATCTATAAGGTTGGGGGGGGGTCCCTGGGGGAAGTCCCTATGGGGGGGTGGTCCTTAGGGGGTGCCTGGGGGGGCACACCAGGGGGAAATAGGGGGGGTGGGGGGTCCTGAGGGGCACCCATGGGGTGGGGGGGGTCCTTGGGGGGGGCATCTATAAGGTGGGGGGTCCCTGGGGGAGTCCCTATGGGGTGGGGTGTTTGGGGGGGGGCACCAGGGGGAAATATGGGGTGGGGATGGGGGGTCCTGAGGGGCACCCATGGGGTGGGGGGGGGGGGGTCCTTGGGGAGGGGGGGCACCAGGGGGAAATTAAGAGGGGGTCGGGGGTCCTGGGGGGCACCCATAGGGTGGGGGGGGTCCTTGGGGGGGGCATCTATAAGGTTGGGGGGGGGGTCCCTGGGGGAAGTCCCTATGGGGGGTTGGTCCTTAGGGGGTGCCTGGGGGGGCACACCAGGGGGAAATAGGGGGGGTGGGGGGTCTTGAGAGTCACCCATGGGGTGGGGGGGTCCTTGGGGGGGGCACCTATAGGGTGGGGGGGGTCCCTGGTGGAGTCCCTATGGGGTGGGGTGTTTGGGGGGGGCACCAGGGGGAAATATGGGGTGGGGATGGGGGGTCCTGGGGGACACCCATGGGTGGGGGAACGGGGGGGTTCTGGGGGGGGGGCCCCCCTGGAATAGGGGGGTTCCCCATGGGGGGGGGGGGGGGGGGGGGTTCCCACGAGAAAATGGGTGGGGGAGGGCTGAGATTTGGGGGGGGGGAGGGGGGGGCACCAGGGGGTTCTGGAAGAGGGGGGGGGAAATCCATGGGGGGGAAAATGGGGAGGGGGGGGGGGTGTTAAAATTTGAGGGGGGGTCCCCGTGTCCCCGTGTGTGTCCCCCCCCCCCCATTCCCGTGTGCAGGCGGCGCTCGGAGGGGGGGTCCCCGGCCGATCCAGCCCCCCCCGAGGATGGGGAGGACCCGGGGTCCGGCAGCCACGAGGAGGATGGGGAGACCCCGGCCCCCCCCCACCCACCGCTGGGACCGGTACGGGGGGGGGGGAAATGCTGGGACCCCCCCCGACCCCCCCCACTCCAGGACCCTGGGACCCCTCCCCAACCCTGAAATTGGGGTTGGGACCCCCCCCTCCCCCCAAATTCCCCCTCCCCCATTCTTTCTGCCCCTCCCTGACTCTCTGGGACCCCCCCCCACCCTTCCCCCTCTTCTGAGACCCCCACTTTGCCCCCCCCCCCCCCCAGCTCCCAAAATTGGGGGGGGGAGGACGGGACCCCCCCCTCCAAACCTGTCCTGTGTCATTTGACCCCCCCGGGACCCCCCTGGGACCACCTGGGACCCCCTTTACCGGGGGGGGGAGGAGTGTTGGAAGGGCCCCCCCCCCCCCAGGTCCCCTGACTCCCCCCCCCCCCCGCTCCCCCCATTTTCCCCCCCCCCATCCTTTCTGCTCCTCCCGGGACCCCCCAGGACCCCTTTTCCCGGGGGGGGGGGGTAGGATGGGCCCCCCCAAGCTCCCAAAATTGGGGGATGGGTGTCCCCCCCCTCCCCAGAGTAGGGGGCGTCGGAAGGGACCCCCCCCAGCCCCCCTGACCCCCCCCACTCCCCCCCATTGCCCCCTCCCCCCATCCTTTCTGCCCTCCCGGGACCCCCAGGGACCCCCTGGGACCCCCAAGTGGGGGGGGGGGGTGTGGGACCCCCAAGTGGGGGGGGGGGGTGGGTAGGATGGCCCCCCCCCCCCCCCCCCCAGCTCCCAAAATTGGGGGGTGGGATGGATGTCCCCCCCCTCCCCAGGGCAGGGGGGTGTCAAAGGGCCCCCCCCCAGGCCCCCCCCAGCCCCCCCTGTTCCCCCCCATTCCCTCCCGGGACACCTGGGACCCCCTGGGACCCCCTGGGACCCCCTGGGATCCCCTGGGACCCCCTTTTCCCAGGACAGGGGGTGTCGGAAGAGCCCCTCCTGACCCCCCCCCCCCATTTCCCCCCCTCCCCCCCCCCCCTCCCCAGGTCCCCGGCCCCCCCGCGCTGGGGGGAGGCGGTGCCGCGGGGGGGGGTCCCTGCCCCTGCCCCCCCGCCCCCTTCGCCAGGGAGGGGCAACAGCTCAAGAGGCGCCGCCTGCTGCCCCCCACGCCCGCGGGTGAGGGGGCGGGGCCTGAGGGGGCGGGGCCTGAGGGGGCGGGGTCTGAGGGGGGTGGGATCTGAGTGGGCGGGGCCTGAGGGGCGGGGCCGGAGGGGGCGGGGCCGGAGGGGGCGGGGTCGGAGGGGGCGGGGTCGGAGGGGGGGCGGGGGTGGAGGGGGCGGAGGGGGCGGGGTCTGAGGGGGGTGGGGTCTGAGGGGGTGGGGTCTGAGGGGGTGGGGTCTGAGGGGGCGGGGCCTGATGGGGTGGTGTATGAGGGGGCGGGGCCTGAGGGGGGCGGGGTCGGAGGGGGCGGGGTCTGAGGGGTGGGGTCTGAGGGGGGCGGGGCCTGTGGGGGGGACGGGGCCCGAGGGGGGTGGGGTCTGAGGGGGCGGGGTCTGAGGGGGTGGGCTCTGAGGGGGCGGGGCCTGTGGGGGGGCGGTGCATGAGGGGGCGGGGCATGAGGGGGTGGGGTATGAGGGGGTGGGGTCTGAGGGGGGCGGGGCCCGAGGGGGCGGGACCTGAGGGGGCGGGCTCTGAGGGGGTGGGGTCTGAGGGGGCGGAGCATGAGGGGGGCGGGGCCTGAGGGGGGCGGGACATGAGGGGGGGCGGGACATGAGGGGGCGAGGCCTGAGGGGGGCGGGGTCTGAGGGGTGGGGTCTGAGGGGGCGGGGCCTGTGGGGGGGCGGGGCCTGAGGGGGCGGGGCCTGAGGGCACAAAGGGGCGGGGCATAAAGGGGAGGGACATAAGGGGTGGAGCACAAAGGGGCGTGGCATAAGAGGTGGGGCTTAAATGGGCGGGGCATAAGGGATGGGGCATAAAGGGGCGGGGCTTAGGGGGGCATAAGGGGTGGAGCATAAATGGGCGGGGCAAAAGGGATGGGACATAAGGGGCGGGGCATAAAGGGGCGGGGCATAATTGGGCGGGGCATAAATGGGAGGGGCATAAAGGGGCGTGGCTTGGGGGAAGGGGCGGGGCTTAAGGGGCGGGTCATAAAGGGGCGGGACTTAAGGGGCGGCACATAAAGGGGGCGGGGCTTAGGAGGCATAAGGGGCGGGGTCGAACGGGCGGGGCATAAAGGGGCGGGGCATAAGGGGTAGGACAGAAAGGGGCGGGGCCGGAGGGATCAAGACGCAATGACGCAAAGGGGTGGGGCATAAGGGGGTGTGGCCTAAAGGTGGCTTGATAAAGGGGAGGGGCTTGATAACGAGGGGGCGTGGCTTGGGGAGGGGGGCGTGGCTTACGGGGGGGCAAGCGCTTGGGCTGGGCTTATTGGGGGGGGGGGCAGAGCCTGATTGGGGGGGGGTTATGGGAAGAGGGGGCGTGGCCTATCGGGTGGGGGCGTGGTTGGGGTGAAAGGGGCGTGGCCTAACGTGGGTGCTTTTTGGCCCCGCCCCCAAGGCCGCAAGCCCTCGTTCACCATCCAGTGCCTGCGCCGCCAGGGCAGCTGCGACGACGAACCCATCCCGGGCACCTACACCCCCTCGGGACCCCAGGTGGGGGGGGGGGACAGGGGGGACAAACACCCCCCCACCCCCCACAAGAGAGGGGTCACAAACCCCCCCCAGCCAAGGGGGACCCCCCAGGAAAACACAGGGACCCCCAAAAATGGGGCGGGGGCTTGGTTGCGTTGCGCTGCGCCGCCATCTTGCCTCCTTCCCCCCCCAATATTGAGACCCCCCCCCCTCATTTTTGGGGGACCCCCAGGTTTCAATCAGCCTCAGGGGCCCCCCAAAAGCCCCCAGGACACAGCAGGGACCCCCAAAAATGGGGTGGGAGCTTGGTTGCGTTGCGCTTTGCCGCCATCTTGGCTCCTTCCCTCCCAATAATGAGACCCCCCCCCCCTCATTAATGAGATCCCCCCTCATTTTTGGGGGACCCCCCATCTTTCTCTCAGCTTCAGGGGCCCCCCAAAAGCCACCAGGACACAGCAGGGACCCCCAAAAATGGGGGCGGGGGCTTGGTTGCGTTGCACTTCGCCGCCATCTTGGTTTCCCCCCCCCCCCAGTAATGAGATCCCCCCCTCATTAATGAGATCCCCCCTCATTTTTGGGGGACCCCCCATCTTTCTCTCAGCCTCAGGGGCCCCCCAAAAGCCCCCAGGACACAGCAGGGACCCCCAAAAATGAGGTGGGGGCTTGGTTGCATTGCGCTGCGCCGCCATCTTGCCTCCTTCCCCCCCAATAATGAGACCCCCCCCTCATTTTTGGGGGACCCCCCCCAGGTTTCAATCAGCCTCAGGGGCCCCCCAAGAGCCCCCAGGACCGATAGAGACCCCTAAAAAAATGGGGTGGGGGTCATCTTTGTGCCTGGTTGCGTTGTGCTTCGCCGCCATCTTGGCTCCCCCCCCCCCTCCATTAATGAGTCCCCCCACCTCATTAATGAGATCCCCCCCTCATTAATGAGATCCCCCCTCATTTTTGGGGGACCCCCCATCTTTCTCTCAGCCTCAGGGTCCCCCCAAAAGCCCCCAGGACACAGCAGGGACCCCCAAAAATGAGGAGGGGGCTTGGTTGCGTTGCGCTTCGCCGCCATCTTGGCTCCTTCCCTCCCCAGTAATGAGACCCCCCCCTCTCATTTTTGGGGGAACCCCAGGTTTCAATCAGTCTCAGGGTCCCCCCAAAAACCCCCCAGGACCAATAGAGACCCCCAAAAAGGGGGGTTGGGGCCATCTTTGTCCTTGGTTGCTATGGAGTTCGCCCCCATCTGTGGCCGCCATCTTGGCCCCCCCCATTAATGGGACCCCCCCCTCATTTTTAGGGGGACCCCCAGCTTTCTCTGAGCCTCAGGGTCACCCCCTCTTCCTCTTCTTTCCCCCCCAGGGTTACGGCAGCTCCGAGACCTGGCGCCTGGGGGGCTCCTCGCACGCCTGGGCCACGGCCCCCACGCGCGGCCACGTCCTCCTACGCCCCCCTCATCCTGGTGGAAGGGGGGGCCCGGCCCGTGGAAGGGGTGGGGGGCACGGGGAGCCTCCCCCCGCTTTCCAGATGGATCCTGGGAGGGGGGGAAAGGGGGACCCCCGGGGGGTCCCTGCGCCTGCGGCCGTGCGGCCCCCGCGAGGCGTTGGCCCGAGGCTCCGGCGGACAGCCTGGTGGAAGCGGTGAGGGGGGGGGGGATATGGGGGGTAGGAGGGGGGGGATATGGGGTGGGGGGTGAGATATGGGGTGGGGGGTGAGATATGGGGTGGGGGGGACATGGGGTGGGGATATGGGGGGATATGGGGGGGATATGGGGTGTAGGGGGGGGATATGGGGTGTAGGGGGGGGATATGGGGTGTGGGGGGGTGAGATATGGGGTGGGGGTGAGATATGGGGTGGGGGGGACATGGGGTGGGGATATGGGGGGGATATGGGGGGGGAAATGGGGTGTAGGGGGGGGATATGGGTGTGGGGGGTGAGATATGGGGTGGGGGGTGAGATATGGGGTGGGGGGGACATGGGGTGGGGATATGGGGGGATATGGGGGGGTATGGGGGGGGTATGGGGTGTGGGGTAGGATATGGGGTGATATGGGGTGGGGGGGACATGGGGTGGGGATATGGGGGGGATAATGGGGGGGGATATGGGGTGTAGGGGGGGGATATGAGGGGTGGGGGGAGATATGGGGGGGGGAAGGGACATGGGGTGGGGATATGGGGGGATATGGGGGGGATATGGGGTGTAGGGGGGGGATATGGGGTGGGGGGTGAGATATGGGGTGGGGGGGACATGGGGTGGGGATATGGGGGGATATGGGGGGATATGGGGGGGATATGGGGGGGTTATGGGTGTGTGTGGGGATATGGGGTGGGGGGAGATATAGGGTGGGGGGGACATGGGTGGGGATATGGGGGGGATTTGGGGGGGGTATGGGGTTGTTGGGGGGGATATGGGGGGTGGGGGGAGATATGGGGTGGGGGGTGAGATATGGGGTCGGGGGGACATGGGGTGAGGTATTGGGGGGGGATACGGGGTGGGGGGGAGGATATGGGGTGTGGGGTGGGATATGGGGGGGGATATGGGGGTGGAGGGGGGGATACGGGGTGTGGGGTGGGATATGGGGGGGAACATGGGGTGGGGGATGGGGGGGGGATACAGGGTGGGGTATGGGGGGTGGGGTGGGATATGGGGCAGGATACGGGGTGTGGGGGGGGGATGTGGGGGGGTGTGGAGATGTGGGGGTGGAATGTGGGGTGTAGGGGGGATATGGGGTGGGGTGGACTTGGGGGGTGGGATACGGGGTGGGACGTGGGACGACCCCCCCAAGTGCCGCCATTCCCCCTTATCCCCCCCCCATTATTCCCCCCCCCCCCCCCCCAAAGGTTCTCATCTCGGAGGGGCTCGGCCTCTTCGCCCGCGACCCCAAGTTCGTGGCGGTGGCCAAGCGCGAGATCGCCGACGCCTGCGACCTGACCATGGACGAGATGGAAAGCGCCGCCGCCGACCTCCTGACGCGACGACGACGACGCCCCCCGGCCGCCCCCCCCAGCGCCACCGCCACCGCCGCCGTCTACAGCGACGAGGAGCCCCTGCGGCCCCCCCCGGCTGAGGAGGAGCTGGCCGACGAGATGGCCTGCGTGCGCGGGCTCTAGGACCCAGCAGAGCCCCGAGGCACCTGGAGGAGGGGGGCGGGGCTTTAGGGGCCCTGCCCTGAGAGGGCGGGGCTTTAGGACCCAGTATCAGCATAAGGTATAATGAGGGGGGGGGGGGGGGGGGGGGGGGGGTGGGCCTCTAGGACCCAGTAGTGCCCTAAGGTACCCTGAGAGGGCGGGGCTCTAGGACCCAGCATCAGCCTAAGGTACCTTGAGTGGGCGGGGCTCTAGGACCCAGCATCAGTCTAAGGTACCCTGAGTGGGCGGGGCTTTAGGACCCAGCATCAGCCTAAGGTACCTTGAGTGGGCGGGGCTCTAGGACCCAGCATCAGCCTAAGGTACCTTGAGTGGGTGGGGCTCTAGGACCCAGCATCAGCCTAAGGTACCCTGAGGGGGCGGGGCTTTAGGACCCAGCATCAGCCTAAGGTACCCTGTGGGGGCGGGGCTTTTGGGGCCCTGCCCTGAGAGGGCGGGGCTTTAGGACCCAGCATCAGCATAAGGTATAATGGGGGGGGGCGGGGCTCTAGGACCCAGCATCAGTCTAAGGTACCCTGAGGGGGCGGGACTCTAGGACCCAGTAGTGTCCTAAGTTACCCTGAGGGGGCGGGGCTTTAGGGGCCCTACCCTGACGGGGTGGGGCTTTAGGACCCAGCATCAGCATAAGGTACAATGGGGGGGGGCCTCTAGGACCCAGCAGTGTCCTAAGGTACCCTGAGGGGGCGGGGCTTTAGGACCCTGCCCTGAGGGGGGGCGGGGCTCTGGGACCCTGCATCACCTTGAGGGGGCGGGGCTTTAGGACCCAGCAGCACCCTGAGATACCTTGAGTGGGCGGGGCTTTAGGACCCAGCAGCACCCTGAGTGGGCGGGGCTTTAGGACCACGCCTTGAGTGGGCGGGGCTTTAGGACCACGCCTCGAGTGGGCGGGGCTTTAGGACCCAGCACCGCCCTTCGGGGGGGGGGGGGGGGGCGCTTCTTCTCAATAAAAGATAATTTGTCTTCAAAAAAAGCAGCATTTTGCCTCAAAAAGGGGGGTTTTTACCTCATAGAACAAAGGAGGAGATTTTGTCTCAAATAAAAGGAGAGGTTTTGCTCAAAAACACGGGGTTTTACCTCAAAAAAAGGGGGGTCACCTCAAAAATGTCGATTTTATCTCAAAAAAGGTTGATTTTATCTCAAAAAAGGTCAATTTTACCTCATGGAAGAGCCTTTCACCTCATGAAAGGGGATTTTTACTTCATAAAAGCAAACTTTGCCTCAAAAATGTCAATTTTACCTCATAGGGGAGCCCTTTACCTCAAAAAGGGGATTTTTCACCTCAGAAAAGGGATTTTCACCTCCAAAAAAAAGGGATTTTAGCTCAACAAAGGGATTTTACCTCAGAAAAAGGGATTTTACCTCAAAAAGGGGGATTTTACCTCAGAAAATGGGATTTTCACTCAGAAAAAGGGATTTTACTTCATAAAAGGGATTTTTACCTCAGGAAAAGGGATTTTACTTCAAAAAACAGGATTTTACCTCAGAAAAAGGGATTTTACCTCAAAAAATGGATTTTACCTCAAGAAAGGGGATTTTTCACCTCAAAAAAAGGGATTCCCAATCAGAAAAAGGGATTTTACCACACTAAAGGTAATTTTTACCTCAAAAAAGAGGATTTTACCTCAAAAAAGGGTATTTTCACCTCAGAAAAAGG
Source organism: Tapera naevia (assembly GCA_033556795.1). Taxonomy (NCBI): domain Eukaryota; kingdom Metazoa; phylum Chordata; class Aves; order Cuculiformes; family Neomorphidae; genus Tapera; species Tapera naevia. The sequence goes on along the minus strand of JAUMJJ010000984.1, from coordinate 2,668 downwards.
GATTTTACTTTAGGAAAGGAGATTTTTACCCCAAATAGGGGATTCTACCTCAAAAAAAAGGGATTTTACCTCAGAAAAGGGGATTTTTACCTCAAAAAAGAGGATTTTTACCTCAAAAAAGTCAATTTTACCTCACAGAAGAGCCCTTTACCTCAGAAAAGGGGATTTTACCTCAAAAAAGGGGATTTTCACTCAGAAAAAGGGAATTTACCTCAGAAAAGGGAATTTTTACTTCAAGAAAGGGGATTTTATCTCAAAAAAAAGGAATTTTTCACCTCAGAAAAGGGATTTTACCTCAGAAAAAGGGATTTTACCTCAAAAAGGGGGATTTTTCACCCAGAAAAAAGGGATTTTACTTTAGGAAAGGAGATTTTTACCTCAAAAAAGGGGATTTTTCATCTCAGAAAAGGGAATTTTTACTTCAAGAAAGGGGATTTTATCTCAAAAAAGGGGATTTTTCACCTCAAAAAAGGGATTTTACCTCAGAAAAAGGGATTTTACCTCAAAAAGGGGGATTTTTCACCCAGAAAAAGGGATTTTACTTTAGGAAAGGAGATTTTTACCTCAAAAAAGGGGATTTTTCATCTCAGAAAAGGGGATTTTCACCTCAAAAAGGGGGATTTTCACTCAGAAAAAGGGATTTTTACCTCAGAAAAGGGATTTTTACCTCAGAAAAAAGGGATTTTACTGTAGGAAAGGAGACTTTTACCTCAAAAAAAATCAGATTTTTCACCTCAGAAAAAGTGATTTTCACCCAGAAAAAAGGGATTTTACCTCAGGAAAGGAGATTTTTTTTTTACCTCAAAAAAGGGGATTTTACCTCAGAAAAAGAGATTTTTCTTCAGGAAAGGAGACTTTTACCTCAAAAAAAGTGGATTTTTCACCTCAAAAAAAGGGATTTTCACCCAGAAAAAAGAGATTTTACTTTTGGAAAGGAGATTTTTACCTCAAAAAAGGGGATTTTTACCTCAAAAAAGTCAATTTTACCTCACAGAAGAGCCCTTTACCTCAGAAAAGGGGATTTTACCTCAAAAAAGGGGATTTTCACTCAGAAAAAGGGAATTTACCTCAGAAAAGGGAATTTTTACTTCAAGAAAGGGGATTTTATCTCAAAAAAGGGGATTTTTCACCTCAGAAAAAGGGATTTTACCTCAGAAAAAGGGATTTTACCTCAAAAAGGGGGATTTTTCACCCAGAAAAAGGGATTTTACTTTAGGAAAGGAGATTTTTACCTAAAAAAAGGGGATTTTTCATCTCAGAAAAGGGGATTTTCACCTCAGAAAAGGGATTTTTACCTCAGAAAAAAGGGATTTTACTGTAGGAAAGGAGACTTTTACCTCAAAAAAAAATCAGATTTTTCACCTCAGAAAAAGTGATTTTCACCCAGAAAAAAGGGATTTTACCTCAGGAAAGGAGATTTTTTACCTCAAAAAAGGGGATTTTACCTCAGAAAAAGAGATTTTTCTTTAGGAAAGGAGACTTTTACCTCAAAAAAAGTGGATTTTTCACCTCAAAAAAAGGGATTTTCACCCAGAAAAAAGAGATTTTACTTTTGGAAAGGAGATTTTTACCTCAAAAAAGAGGATTTTTACCTCAAAAAAGTCAATTTTACCTCATAGAAGAGCCCTTTACCTCAGAAAAGGGGATTTTACCTCAAAAAAGGGGATTTTCACTCAGAAAAAGGGAATTTACCTCAGAAAAGGGAATTTTTACTTCAAGAAAGGGGATTTTATCTCAAAAAAGGGGATTTTTCACCTCAAAAAAGGGATTTTACCTCAGAAAAAGGGATTTTACCTCAAAAAGGGGGATTTTTCACCCAGAAAAAGGGATTTTACTTTAGGAAAGGAGATTTTTACCTCAAAAAAGGGGATTTTTCATCTCAGAAAAGGGGATTTTCACCTCAAAAAGGGGGATTTTCACTCAGAAAAAGGGATTTTTACCTCAGAAAAGGGATTTTTACCTCAGAAAAAAGGGATTTTACTGTAGGAAAGGAGACTTTTACCTCAAAAAAAATCAGATTTTTCACCTCAGAAAAAGTGATTTTCACCCAGAAAAAAGGGATTTTACCTCAGGAAAGGAGATTTTTTACCTCAAAAAGGGGATTTTACCTCAGAAAAAGAGATTTTTCTTTAGGAAAGGAGACTTTTACCTCAAAAAAAGTGGATTTTTCACCTCAAAAAAAGGGATTTTCACCCAGAAAAAGAGATTTTACTTTTGGAAAGGAGATTTTTACCTCAAAAAAGAGGATTTTTACCTCAAAAAAGTCAATTTTACCTCATAGAAGAGCCCTTTACCTCAGAAAAGGGGATTTTACCTCAAAAAAGGGGATTTTCACTCAGAAAAAGGGAATTTACCTCAGAAAAGGGAATTTTTACTTCAAGAAAGGGGATTTTATCTCAAAAAAGGGAATTTTTCACCTCAGAAAAAGGGATTTTACCTCAGAAAAAGGGATTTTACCTCAAAAAGGGGGATTTTTCACCCAGAAAAAGGGATTTTACTTTAGGAAAGGAGATTTTTACCTAAAAAAAGGGGATTTTTCATCTCAGAAAAGGGGATTTTCACCTCAGAAAAGGGATTTTTACCTCAGAAAAAAGGGATTTTACTGTAGGAAAGGAGACTTTTACCTCAAAAAAAAATCAGATTTTTCACCTCAGAAAAAGGGATTTTC
>JAUMJJ010000983.1:0-15892 GCA_033556795.1 Tapera naevia | reverse complement strand
CCCCTGGGGATCTCCCCATCCTACCCCGGGACCCCCACCCTGGGGACCCCAATTCCGGGGACCCCGACTCCAGGGACTCCCCAACCCACCCCGGGGGACCCCCACCTAACTCGGGGACCCCCCACCCAATTCCAGGGACCCCCCCACCCATCCTGGGGACCCACTATCCAACCCTGGAGACCCCACCCCAGGGGACCCCAACCCAACCCCGGGGACCCCAACCCCCAGGGACCCCCCACCCCACCCCAGGGGACCCCCACCCCATCCCAGGGACTCCCACCCAACTTGGGGACCCCCAACCCCACCCTGGGGACTCCCACCCACTCCGGGGACCCCCACCCCACCCCAGGGGACCCCCCACCCAAATCAGGGACCCCCTACCCCACCCTGGGGACTCCCACCCACTCCGGGGACCCCCACCCAATCCCAGGGATCCCCCACCCAACAGGGGGACCCCCCCACCCAATTCCAGGGACCCCCCACCCAACTCGGGGACCCTCACCCCACCCCAGGGGACCCCCACCCAATCCCAGGGACCCCCCACCCAACTCGGAGACCCCCAACCCAGGGACTCCCAAACCCGCCCCAGGGGACCCCCACCCAAATCAGGGACCCCCCTACCCCACCCTGGGGACTCCCCACCCACTCCGGGGACCCCCACCCAATCCCAGGGACCCCCCACCCAATTCCAGGGATCCCCCACCCAACTCGGGGACCCCCAGCCCCAGGGACCCCAACCCCAGGGACCCCCCACCCAATTCCAGGGACCCCCACCCAACTCGGAGGGACCCCCAACCCCGGGGGACCCCAACCCCAGGACTCCCCAACCCAACCCTAGGGGACCCCCACCCAACACGGGGACCCTCACCCCACCCCAGGGGACCCCCACCCAATTCCAGGGACCCCCCACCCAATTCCAGGGACCCTCACCCCACCCCAGGGGACCCCACCCCAATCCCAGGGGACCCCCCACCCAATCCCAGGGGACCCCCAACCCCGGGGACCCCAACCTCAGGGACTTCCCAACCCACCCCAGGGGACCCCCACCTAACTCGGGGACCGCCCCCCCCCAATCCCAGGGACCCCCAACCCAATTCCAGGGACCCCAACCCCAGGGACTTCCCAACCCACCCCAGGGGACCCCCACCTAACTTGGGGATCCCCCCCCCCCAATCCCAGGGAGCCCCCACCCAACTCAGGGACCCCACCCAACTCAGGGACCCTCACCCCACCCCAGGGGACCCCCCACCCAAGTCGGGGACCCCCCCCCTGCACCCCGACCTCCCGTCCACAGCCTCGACGAGGCGGCAGTCGATCTCCTGCTCGCGCAGCGTCCGCAGCATCCGCGCGCGGCGATCCGCGCGGCGCCGCAGGTGATGAGGAACACCTGGGGACGGGAAAAAGGGGTGAGGGGGGGGGGGAAAAGGGGGTGGGGGTGGGGGGAAAAAGGGGTGAGGGGGGGGGGAAGGGGGAAGGGGGGGGAGAGGGAAAGGAGAGCAAAAAAAGGGCTGATGGGGAGGGGAAAAAGAGAAAAAAATCGATAATTCCGGGGGAAAATATCGCAAAAAAATGTAATTGGGGGGGGGGAGAATATTAAAAATATGAAGAGTCCGGGAGAAAATGTGAAGAAATGTATAAAGGGGGGAGGAAAATATCAAAATATCTGGAATAGGGGAGAAAAATAGAAAAAAAATCGTAATGGGGGGAGAAAAATTGAAAAAGAACAAAAATAGGGGGAAAAAATAACAAAAGTCTATAAAAAGGGGGGAATATAAAAAAATTTAATAATGGGGGGGAAAATAACAAAAATTTATAAAGGGGGGAGAAAAATATCAAAATATTTGGAATAGGGGGAGAAAATGGAAAAAAAGAACAAAAATAGGGGGAAAAATACGAAAAGTCTATAAAAAGGGGGGGAAATATAAAAAAGTAATAATGGGGGGAAAATAACAAAAAATTATAAAAGGGGGAGAAAAATATCAAAATATTTGGAATAGGGGAGAGAAAATAGAAAAAAATCGGTAATGGGGGAGAAAAATAGAAAAAAGAACAAAAATAGGGGAAAAAATAACAAAAGTCTATAAAAAGGGGGGGAAATATAAAAATTTAATAATGGGGGGGAAAAATAAAAAAAATTTACAAAGGGGGAAGAAAATATCAAAATATTTGGAATAGGGGGAGAAAAATAGAAAAAAGAACAAAAATAGGGGGAAAAATACGAAAAGTCTATAAAAAGGGGGGGGAAATATAAAAAAATTCATAATGGGGGGAAAATAACAAAATTTATATGGGGGAGAGAAAAGTATAAAAATATCTGGAATAGGGGGAGAAAATAGAAAAAAAATCAAAAATAGGGGGAAAAATTACCAAAAGTCTATAAAAAGGGGGGGGGGGGGTAATATAAAAATTAATAATGGGGGGGGAAATAACAAAAATTATAAAGGGGGAGAAAAATATCAAAATATCTGGAATAGGGGGAGAAAATAGAAAAAAAGAACAAAAATAGGGGGAAAAATATGAAAAGTCTATAAAAGGGGGGGGAAATATAAAAAAATTCATAATGGGGGGGAAAAAACCCAAAAATTTATAATAGGGGGAGAAAAATATCAAAATATTTGGAATAGGGGAGAAAAATAGAAAAAAAGAACAAAAATGGGGAAAAATACGAAAAATCTATTAAAAGGGGGGGGGATATAAAAAATTCATAATGGGGGAAAATAACAAAAATTATAAAAGGGGGAGAAAAATATCAAATATCTGGAATAGGGGGAGAAAAATAGAAAAAAAAATCAAAATAGGGGGAAAAATTACCAAAAGTCTATAAAAGGCGGGGGGGGGAATATAAAAAATTAATAATGGGGGGGGGAAATAACAAAAATTTATAAAGGGGGGAGAAAAATATCAAAATATCTGGAATAGGGGGAGAAAAATAGAAAAAAAAGGGTAATGGGGAAGAAAAATAGAAAAAAGAACAAAAATAGGGGGATAAAATACAAAAGTCTATAAAAAGGGGGGGAAATATAAAAAAAATCATAATGGGGGGGAAAAAACAAAAAAATTATAAAGGGGAAGAAAAATATCAAAATATTTGGAATAGGGGGAGAAAAATAGAAAAAAGAACAAAAATAGGGGGAAAAAATACCAAAAGTCTATAAAATGGGGGGGGAATATAAAAAAGTAATAATGGGGGGGGGGGGAATAACAAAAATTAATAATGGGGGGAAAAAATAACAAAATTTATAATGGGGGGAGAAAAGTATAAAAATATCTATAATGGGGGGGGAAAATATAAAAAAATCCATAATGGGTGGGGAAAATAAAAAAAATCTACAAAAAGGGGGGGAAATACCAAAAATCTATAAAAAGGGGGGGGGGAAATATCAAAAAAATGTGTAATGGGGGGAGGAAAATATTAAAATATCTGTAATGGGGGGAAAATAAAAAAAAATCCATAATGGGGGGAGAAAAATATTAAAAAATCTATAATGGGGGAAATATGAAAAAAATCTGTAAAATGGGGGGGGGAATAAAAAAAAGCTATAAAAAGGGGGGGGGGGAAATATCAAAAAATGTAAATGGGGGGAGAAAAATATAAAAAAATCTGTAATGGGGGGAAATACAAAAAAATCTATAAAATGGGGGGGGGGGATATAAAAAAATGTATCATGAGTCCCCCAGAGCCCCCCCAGAGCCCCCCCCCCCCCCGGTCCCCAGAGCCCCCCCAGGACCCCCCAGGGCCCCTCCTGGCTTCCAGGGTCCCCCCAGGGTCCCCCAAAGCCACTCGTGCTCCCATGCCCCCCCCCCCCAGCCCCCAGGGCCCCCCAGTGCCCCCCCTTGGCCACCAGTGCCCCCCCCCCAGCCCCCAGAGCCCCCCCCCCCCCAGGTCCCAGGGTCCTCCTCAGACTCCCAGTCCTCCCCAGGGCCACCCCAGGGTCCCCCCCCAAAGCCCCCATGCCCCCCCCCAGGCTCCCATGGCCCCCCGCCCCCCCCCCCCAAGGCCCCCCCAGCACCCAGGGTCCCCGCCAAGGCCCCCCCCTATTGCCCACCCCATCCCCCAGGCCCCCCCACACCCAGGGCCTCCCTGAGACCCCCTGGTCCCCAGTGCCGCCCCCCCCCCCCCCCCCCCCTTCTCCCCGGCTCCCAGAGCCCCCCCAGAGCCCCCCCAGGGCCCCCCCCCGGTCCCCAGAGCCCCCCTAGGACCCCCCAGGGCCCCTCCTGGCTCCCAGTGTCCCCCCAGGGTCCCCCAAGGCCACTTGTGCTCCCATGCCCCCCCCCCCCAAGCCCCCAGGGCCCCCCAGTGCCCCCCCAGCCCCCAAGGTCCCCCCCAGCCCCCCCAGCGCCCCCCCTGGCCCCCAGGGCCCCCCCCAGGTCCCAGGGTCCTCCTCAGACTCCCAGTCCTCTCCAGGGCCCCCCCAGGGTCCCCCCCAAAGCCCCCATCCCCCCCCCCCAGGGCCCCCCTGCTCCCCAGTCCTGCCCCCACCCCGGCTCCCAGTGCCCCCCCCCAGGTGTCCCCCCCCCCCCCCCCCCAGGGCCCCCCAGGGCCCCCCAGAGCCCCCCTGGTCCCCAGGGCCCCCCACCCCCAGCTCCCAGTGCCCCCCAAAAGCCCCCCCACCCTCTACCCTCTGGGTGCCCCCCGGCTCCCAGGGCCCCCCAGAGCCCCCCCAGGCCCCCCCCCCCCCCCCCCAGTCCCCAGGGCCCCCCCCGGCTCCCAGAGCCCCCCCAGGGTCCCCCCCTTGGTGCCCACCTCGTCGAAGCCCATCTTGTCGGGGACCTTGGGGGGGACCCAGACGTGGGGCGAGGGCTCGGCCGGCGGCAGCTTCACTGCGGGGGAGGGGGTGGAGAGGGGGGGTCAGACCCCAACCACGGGCACAAACCACCCCCCCCCACCCCCCCCCCCCGGGCAGTGCCACCCGGAGACCCCAACGGGAGACAGAGGGAGACCCCAATGGGAGCCACTGGGAGACACCAATGGGAGACAGCGGGAGACCCCAATGGGAGCCACTGGGAGACCCCAATGGGAGCCACTGGGAGACCCCAACGTGGGCAGCGCCACCCCACTCAGAGACCCCAACAGGAGCCACTGGGAGACCCCAATGGGAGCCACTGGGAGACCCCAATGGGAGCCACTGGGAGACCCCAACGTGGGCAGCACCACCCCACTCAGAGATCCCAATGGGAGCCACTGGGAGACCCCAACAGGAGCCACTGGGAGACCCCAACGGGAGCCACTGGGAGACCCCAACATGGGCAGCACCACCCCACTCAGAGATCCCAATGGGAGCCACTGGGAGACCCCAATGGGAGCCACCTGGAGACCCCAATGGGAGCCACTGGGAGACCCCAACGTGGGCAGCGCCACCCCACCCTGAGACCCCATCAGGAGCCACTGGGAGATCCCAATGGGAGCCACTGGGAGACCCCAACGTGGGCAGCGCCACCCCACCCTGAGACCCCAACAGGAGCCACTGGGAGACCCCAACGGGAGCCACCCGGAGACCCCAATGGGAGCCACCCGGAGACCCCCAACGGGAGCCACCCGGAGACCCCAATGAGAGACAGCGGGAGACCCCAACAGGAGCCACTGGGAGACCCCAATGGGAGCCACTGGGAGACGCCAACATGGGCAGCGCCACCCCACCCAGAGATCCCAATGGGAGCCACTGGGAGACCCCAATGGGAGCCACTGGGAGACCCCAACGTGGGCAGCGCCACCCCACCCTGAGACCCCAACAGGAGCCACTGGGAGATCCCAACGGGAGCCACCTGGAGACCCCAATGGGAGCCACTGGGAGACCCCAATGGGAGCCACTGGGAGACCCCAACATGGGCAGCGCCACCCCACTCAGAGATCCCAATGGGAGCCACTGGGAGACCCCAACAGGAGCCACTGGGAGACCCCAACGTGGGCAGCGCCGCCCCACCCTGAGACCCCATCAGGAGCCACTGGGAGACCCCAACGGGAGCCACGTGGAGACCCCAATGGGAGCCACTGGGAGACCCCAACGGGAGCCACTGGGAGACCCCAACGGGAGCCACGTGGAGACCCCAATGGGAGCCACTGGGAGACCCCAACGGGAGCCACTGGGAGACCCCAACGTCGGCAGCGCCACCCCACTCAGAGATCCCAATGGGAGCCACTGGGAGACCCCAACGGGAGCCACTGGGAGACCCCAACGTCGGCAGCGCCACCCCACCCTGAGACCCCAACGGGAGCCACTGGGAGACCCCAACGGGAGCCACTGGGAGATCCCAACGGGAGCCACCTGGAGACCCCAACGTGGGCAATGCCGCCCCACTCAGAGACCCCAATGGGAGACACCGGGAGACACCAAAGGGAGACAGCGGGAGACCCCAACGGGAGCCACTGGAACATGCCAATGGGAGCCACCAGGAGACCCCACCAGGAGACACCGGGAGACCCCAACATGGGCAACGCTGCTCCACCTGGGGACCCCAATGGGAACCACTGGGAGAGCCCAATGGGAGCCACTGGGAGCCCCCAATGGGAGCCACCTGGAGCCCCCAACGGAAGATACTGGGAGATGCCAACGTGGCCAATCCGGAGCCACCCGGAGACCCCAGCGTGGGCAGCGCTGCCCCAACCTGAGACCCCACCAGGAGACACCAGGAGATGCCAATGGGAGCCACCTGGAGACCCCAACAGGAGGCACCCAGAGACCCCAACGGGAGCCACCCGGAGACCCCAACACGGAGTCACCATGAGACGCCAACACGGGCAACGTGGAGCCACCAAGAGACACCAACGCGGAAGCACCAAGAGATGCCAACACAGAGCCACCGGGAGATGCCAAGGTGTCCAACGTGGAGCCACCGGGAGACACCAATGCAGGCAATGTGGAGCCACCAGGAGATGCCAACGCGGAGGCACCAGGAGATGCCAAAGCAGAGCCACCGGTAGACACCAACGCAGCCAACGCAGATGCACCAGGAGACGCCAACACGGGCAACGCGGAGCCACTGGGAGACGCCAACATGGGCAACACCGTGCCATGAGGAGACACCAACGCGGAGTCACCATGAGATGCCAACACGGGCAACGCAGAGGCACCAGGAGATGCCAACGCGGAGGCACCAGGAGATGCCAAAGCAGAGCCAATGGGAGATGCCAACGCGGCCAATGAGGAGGCACCAGGAGATGCCAACGCGGAGCCAACCGTAGACGCCAACGGGAGCCACTGGGAGACGCCAATGCAGAGGCACCAGGAGATGCCAACACAGGCAACACCGTGCAATGAGGAGACACCAATGTAGAGTCACCATGAGATGCCAACATGGGCAAGGTGGAGTCACCGGGAGATGCCAACACGGAGGCACCAGGAGATGCTAACGCGGGCAACACAGAGCCACTGGGAGATGCCAATGTGGGCAACATGGAGGCACTGGGAGATGCCAATGTGGAGGCACCGGGAGACACCAACGCGGGCAACGTGGAGTAACCAGGAGACACCAACACGGGCAACGCAGAGGCACCGGGAGATGCCAACAAGGCCAATGTGCAACCACCAGGAGATGCCAACTCCGCGCCACCGGGAGCGCCAACGCGGCCGATTTGGAGCCAGGAGAAGCCAAGGCGGCCAATGCAGAGCCAGGAGGAGAAGCCAATGTGGCGCCAAGAGGAGAAGCCAACGCAGCCAACACCGAACCAGGAGGAGAAGCCAATGAGGCCAATGAGAAGACATGAGGAGAAGCCAACATGGCCAATGTGGAGCCACGAGAAGAAGCCAACATGGCCAATGCAGAGCCATGAGGGGAACCCAATGCAGCCAACGTGGAACTGGAAGGAGAAGCCAACGTGGAGCTGCAAGGAGAAGTCAACGTGGCCAAGGCGAAGACACGAGGAGAAGCCAACATGGAGCCATGAGGAGAAACCAACTCAGCCAACGTCAAGATGCAAGGAGAAGCCAAAGCAGCCAATGCAGAGCCAGGAGGAGAAGCCAACGAGGAGCTGGGAGGAGAAGCCAACGCAAGGCCAAGAGGAGAAACCAAAGAGAGGCTGGGAGGAGAAGCCAACGTGGCCAATGTGAAGACACGAGGAGAAGCCAACGGGGCCAATGTGGAGCCACAAGGAGAAGCCACGTGGAGCCATGAGGAGAAGCCAAGGCGACCAATGCAGAGCTGGGAGGAGAAGCCAACGCAAGGCCAAGAGGAGAAGCCAACGAGGAGCTGGGAGGAGAAGCCAACGCAAGGCCAAGAGGAGAAGCCAACGAGGAGCTGGGAGGAGAAGCCAACGCAAGGCCAAGAGAAGCCAACGAGGAGCTGGGAGGAGAAGCCAACACAAGGCCAAGAGGAGAAGCCAATGTAGAGCTGGGAGGAGAAGCCAACGCAAGGCCAAGAGGAGAAGCCAACGAGGAGCTGGGAGGAGAAGCCAATGTAGAGCTGGGAGGAGAAGCCAACACAAGGCCAAGAGGAGAAGCCAACACAAGGCCAAGAGGAGAAGCCAATGTAGAGCTGGGAGGAGAAGCCAACATGGAGCCATGAGGAGAAGCGGAATGGGGCCAGGAGAAGCCAACGTGGCCAACACTGAGCCCGGAAGAGAAGCCAACATGGAGTCAGAAGGAGAAGCCAAGGTGACGCTACGAGAAGCCATGGCCGCCCCGTGTCCCCCCCCGTCCCGACGGCCGGCGCCGCTCACCCATGATCTCCAGCTGGACGTGCAGGAAGCTCTCGGCCTCGTCGCGCAGCGAGCTGTGGGAGCGCAGCGGCACCGGCAGGAAGCCGAACACCTCGCGGTTGGAGACGAACATCTGCACCCCTGGGAACCAGAGAGGCCACCATCAAACCAGGACCGAGCCCAGGGGGCGCCGGGACGGAGGGGAAGGGAAGTTGGGACAAAGGGGAAGGGAAGTTGGGACAAGGGGGAAGGGAAGTTGGGACGCATCTCACTGGGCTGAAGTTAAAGTTAAGGCCAACCCAAGGTCAACGTCAACCCAAGACTCACGTTGACCCAAGGCCACGTTGACCCAAGGCCACATTTACCCAAAGCCAATGGCAACCCAAAGCTAATGGTGACTCAAGGCCAACGGCAACCCAAAGTCCTGATGGACCCAAGGCCAACGCACCCAAGGCCAACATGAACCCAAGGCCAACACTGACCCAAAGGCCAACGCCAACCCAAAGCCAACGCTGACCCAAGGCCCCCCAAGCATGAATCCAAGGCTCACGTGACCCCAAGTCCACGTCAACCCAAAGCCAGCGGTGACCCAAGGCCCACATGAACCCAAGGCTGACATTGACCCAAAGGCCAACGCCAACCCAAGGTTCAGGTCATCCCAAAGCCAACGTTGACCCAAGGCCTACATGAACTCAAGGCCTACATGAACTCAAGGCCAACACTGACCCAAAGGTCAACGCCAACCCAAGGTTCAGGTCATCCCAAAGCCAATGTTGACCCAAGGCCCACATGAACTCAAGGCCTACATGAACTCAAGGCCAACACTGACCCAAAGGTCAACGCCAACCCAAGGTTCAAGTCATCCCAAAGCCAATGTTGACCCAAGGCCCACATGAACCCAAGGCCAACACCAACCCAAGGCCCACATGAACCCAAGGCCAACACTGACCCAAGGCCAACACTGACCCAAAGGTCAACGCCAACCCAAGGTTCAGGTCATCCCAAAGCCAACGCTGACCCAAGGCCCCCCAAGCATGAACCCAAGGCTCACGTGACCCCAAGTCCACGTCAACCCAAAGCCAGCGGTGACCCAAGGCCCACATGAACCCAAGGCCGACATTGACCCGAAGTCCACATCAACCCAAAGCCAATGGCGACCCAAAGCCAACGTTGACCCAAGGCCCACATGAACCCAAGGCCAACACTGACCCAAGGCCAACACTGACCCAAAGGTCACCGCCGACCCAAGGTTCAGGTCATCCCAAAGCCAACGTTGACCCAAGGCCCACATGAACCCAAGGCCAACACCAACCCAAGGCCCACATGAACCCAAGGCCAACACCAACCCAAGGCCCACACGAACCCAAGGCCAACACCGACCCAAGGCCCACACGAACCCAAGGCCAACACCGACCCAAGGCCCACATGAACCCAAGGCCAACACCGACCCAAGGCCCACACGAACCCAAGGCCAACACCAACCCAAGGCCCACACGAACCCAAGGCCAACACCGACCCAAGGCCCACATGAACCCAAGGCCAACACCGACCCAAGGCCCACGCCGACCCAACGTCCACATCAACCCAAGGCTAGCGGTGACCCAAAGCCACCGGTGGCCCAAGGCCAAGAGCGACCCGAGGCCGAGGCTGGCCCGAGGCTCCTCACCCGCCTGCCGGCAGGAGAAGGCAAAGACCATGATGTCGTCGAAGGCCCAGGTGTAGTCGGGGTGGGGTGGGTAGAAGGCGAGCGCCCGCGACGCCTCCTTGCGCAGGTCCAGCAGGAAGGTGGAGTGAACCATGGGCACCGCGAAGCAGCCCCGGCGCTCCCGCTTCCGGATGGGCAGGTAGGCCGGGGTCCGTCTGTAGTAACCCTGGGGAGCACCGGGACGGGAGGACGGGGCACCCAAGGGCCACGGCGCCCAGGGGACCCACGGAATGCAGCACCCAGGGGCCCCGGAAGATCTGGAGAACCCAACAGCTGGAGGACAAAGCACCCAAAGGATCTGGAGAACCCAACAGCTGGAGGACAAAGCACCCAGGGGACCCAGAAGACCCAACATCTAAGGGAGCAGAAGACCCAACACCCAAGGGACCAGAGGACCCAACACCCACAGGATCAGAAGACTCAACACCCAAGGGACCAGAAGACCCAGGAGATGCAGCACCCAAGGGACCAGAAGACCCAACACCCAAGGGACCAGAGGACCCAACACCCACGGGATCAGAAGACTCAACACCCAAGGGACCAGAAGACCCAGGAGATGCAGCACCCAAGGGACCAGAAGACCCAACACCCAAGGGACCAGAGGACCCAACACCCAAGGGACCAGAGGACCCAACACCCAAGGGACCAGAGGACCCAACACCCAAGGGACCAGAGGACCCAACACCCAAGAGACCAGAGGACCCAACACCCACAGGATCAGAAGACTCAACACCCAAGGGACCAGAAGACCCAGGAGATGCAGCACCCAAGGGACCAGAAGACCCAATAGACCAGAAGACCCAACACCCAAGGGACCAGAAGACCATTGTGGCACCCAAGAAAATGTGGCACCCAAGGGACGAGAAGACCCAGGAGATGCAGCACCCAAGGGACCAGAAGACCCAAGAGATCAGAAGACCCAACACCCAATGGACCAGAAGACCCAACACCCAAGGGACCAGAAGACCCATGAGATGCAGCACCCAAGGGACAAGAAGACTCAACACCCAAGGGGCCAGAAGACCCAGGAGATGTGGCACCCAGAGGACCTGGTCCCCGTGAGGACCCAACACTCACGGGACCAGAAGTCCCAACACCCAATGGACCAGAAGTCCCAACACCCAAGGGACCAGAATACCCAGGAGATGCAGCACCCAAGGGATCAGAGGATTCAACACCCAATGGACCAGAAGACCCAACACCCAATGGACCAGAAGACCCAACACCCCAGGAGATGCAGCACCCAGAGGACCTGGTCCCCGTGGCACCCATAGGACCTGGTCCCCGTGGCACCCATCAACCAGGGGCAGGGGGAGGCCCCCACCTGGGCGGTCACCCCACACCAGAAGTTGGAGTAGGCGGCCCGTGACTCCAGCATGGGTGCCACCACCGTCTTGTTCTCGGCCATCAGCAGCGCCAGGGTGTCGGGGTTGGTCAGGACGTTATCGGCGTCCAGGAACTGCGTGGGTGGTGGTGGTGGGGGGCGGGGGGGGGGGAATAAAGACCCCGAGGGGGCCCAGATGGCACCATCAGCCCCCTCTGGGTGCCCGTGGCACCCCCCACCCTTGGACCGGGTGCCCTCACCAGGAGGTAGTCAGCCCAGCTGGCGCGCGCGGCCTCCAGCGCCGCCTGCCGCAGGCGCATCACGTGCTCGTAGCGCGATGGCGACCAGTGCTTGGGACCCTCCTCGTCGGGGTACGACCTGGGGGGGGGGGGGCGTCAGGGGGGGGGGGATCATCCCGTGGGGACCCCCCATCCCGTGGGACCCCCCCCCCCCATCCCATGGGGATCCTCCAACCCATGGGCTCCCCCCCTCCCGTAGGCCCCCCCCATCCCTTGGGACCCCCCCTCTCCCATGGGGCCCCCCCATCCCATGGAGACCCCCCCATCCCTTGGGGACCCCATCCCTTGGGGACCCCCCATCCTGTGGGACCCCCCTCTCCCATGGGGCCCCCCCATCCCATGGAGATCCTCCCATCCCTTGGGGACCCCATCCCTTGGGGCCTCCCCATCCTGCTGGACCCCCCTCTCCCATGGGGGCCCCCCCATCCCGTGGAGACCCCCCCATCCCTTGCGGACCCCATCCCTTGGGGACCCCCCATCCCGTGGAGCCCCCCCATCTCTTGGGGACCCCCCCATCCCGTTGGGCCCCCCCAGACCGTGGGGACCCTCCAACCCCTGGGGCCCCCCCCATCCCATGGAGCCCCCCCCCATCCCGTGGGGACCCCTCCCTCCCATGGGGACCCTCCAACCCCTGGGGACCCCCCCATCCCATGGGGACCCCCCCCATCCCATGGGGACCCCCCCCATCCCGTTGGGCCCCCCCCGACCGTGGGGACCCTCCAACCCCTGGGGCCCCCCCCATCCCATGGAGCCCCCCCCCCATCCCGTGGGGACCCCTCCCTCCCATGGGGACCCTCCAACCCCTGGGCCCCCCCCATCCCATGGGGACCCCCCATCCCTTGCGGACCCTATCCCTTGGGGACCCCCTATCCCTTGGGGACCCCCCATCCCTTGGGGACCCCCCCCCATCCCGTGGGGACCCCCCCCCCATCCCGTGGGGACCCCTCCCTCCCATGGGGACCCTCCAACCCCTGGGGCCCCCCCCATCCTGTGGGGACCCCCCATCCCTTGCAGACCCTATCCCTTGGGGACCCCCTATCCCGTGGGGACCCCCCATCCCGTGGGGACCCCCCATCCCGTGGGGACCCTCCAACCCCTGGGGCCCCCCCCATCCCATGGGGACCCCCCCATCCCATGGGGACACTATCCCTTGGGGACTCCCCATCCCGTGGAGCCCCCCCACATCCCGTGGGGACCCCTCCCTCCCATGGGGACCCTCCAACCCCTGGGGACCCCCCCATCCCATGGGGACCCCCCCATCCCACGGGGACCCTATCCCTTGGGGACCCCCCCATCCCTTGCGGACCCTATCCCTTGGGGACCCCCTATCCCTTGGGGACCCCCCATCCCTTGGGGACCCCTCCCTCCCATGAGGACCCTCCAACCCCTGGGGCCCCCCCCATCCCGTGGGGACCCCCCCATCCCTTGGGGACCCTATCCCTTGGGGACCCCCCATCCGTGGAGCCCCCCCCCCATCCCGTGGGGACCCCTCCCTCTCATGGGGACCCTCCAACCCCTGGACCTCCCCCCCCCATCCCGTTGGGCCCCCCCCGACCGTGGGGACCCTCCAACCCCTGGGGACCCCCCCCATCCCATGGGGACCCCCCCATCCCGTGGGGACCCCTCCCTCCCATGGGGACCCTCCAACCCCTGGGGACCCCCCCATCCCATGGGGACCCCCCCATCCCTTGCAGACCCTATCCCTTGGGGACCCCCCATCCCGTGGAGCCCCCCCCCATCCCGTGGGGACTCCTCCCTCCCATGGGGACCCTCCAACCCCTGGGGCCCCCCCCATCCCGTGGGGACCCCCCCATCCCTTGCGGACCCTATCCCTGGGGACCCCCTATCCCTTGGGGACCCCCCATCCCGTGGGGACCCCTCCCTCCCATGGGGACCCTCCAACCCCTGGGCCCCCCCCCATCCCGTGGGGACCCCCCCATCCCGTGGGGACCCTATCCCTTGGGGACCCCCTATCCCTTGGGGACCCCCCATCCCTTGGGGACCCCTCCCTCCCATGGGGACCCCTCCCTCCCATGGGGACCCTCCAACCCCTGGGGACCCCGCCATCCCATGGGGACCCTATCCCTTGGGGACCACCCCATCCCGTGGAGTCCCCCCCCATCCCGTGGGGACCCCTCCCTCCCATGGGGACCCTCCAACCCCTGGGGCCCCCCCCATCCCATGGGGACCCCTCCATCCCATGGGGACCACCCCCATCCCTTGCGGACCCTATCCCTTGGGGACCACCCCATCCCGTGGAGCCCCCCCCCATCCCGTGGGGACCCCTCCCTCCCATGGGGACCCTCCAACCCCTGGGGCCCCCCCCATCCCATGGGGACCCCTCCATCCCATGGGGACCACCCCCATCCCTTGCGGACCCTATCCCTTGGGGACCACCCCATCCCGTGGAAGCCCCCCCCCCATCCCGTGGGGACCCCTCCCTCCCATGGGGACCCTCCAACCCCTGCCCCCCCCCCATCCCGTGGGGCCCCCCCCGACCGTGGCTGCTCCAGGGGGCGCCACTCCACGCGGTGGTAGAGCCCCTGCGCCCACCGCAGCCACTCCCGCAGCAGCTCCGTCGTGTTGTCCACGCTGTGATCCGTGGCCACCCTTGCCCGAGGCACCCCGAAACCCCCCCCTCAGCATGGGTGCGGGGGTGTGGGGGTGGGGGGGTCTCCACGGGCACCCCCAAACGCGGGGACCCCCCCCCCCCCCACACCTCCCCCCAAACTCGAGGATCCACGGGGACCCCCAGCCCATGGGGAGCCGTAAATGTGGGGAACACCTGGAGGGGGAACCCCCACCCCCCCCAACCTGGGCACCCACGGCCCGTGGGGACCCACAAACCCCCTGATCCCCCCCCCACCTGGTGCTCCCCCCCTCCCCGTGCCCCTCCCCCCTTCCCCACCCCCCCCCCCCCGTGCCTCTCCCATGCCCCTCCCACCCTCGGTACCCCCCCTTCCCGGTGCCCCTCCCACCCCTGGTGTGTCCCCCCCCCCCCCCTCTTGCCCCTCCAACCTCCCCGTGCCCTTCCCCACCCCCGATGCCCCCCCTTGCCCCTCCAACCCTCTCGTGCCCCTCCCCACCTCCAGTGCCCCTCCCTTACCCCTCCCACCCCCCGGTGACCTCCCCTCCCGGTGTCCCTCCCAATCCCGTGCCCATCCCACCCCCGATGCCCCCCCTTGCCCCTCCAACCCTCTCATGCCCCTCTCCACCCCCAGTGCCCCTCCCACCCCCCGGTGCCTCCCCAACGTCTGGTGCCCCCCCCATTACCCCCTCTGCCTCTCCCACCCTCCTTGCCCTCCCACCCCCGGTGCCCCTCCCACCCCCGGTGCCCCCCAACCCCATTGCCCCCCCCAACTCCCGGAGCCCTCCAACGCCCGGTGCCCCTCCCTCACCCCCGGTGCCCCTCCCACCCCCGGTGCTCCTCCCACCCCCGGTGCCACCCCAACCCCCATTGCCACCCCCCCACCTCCCGGAGCCTCCAACTCCCGGTGCCCCTCCCTCACCCCCCGTGCCCCTCCCACCCCCGGTGCCCCCCCCACCTCCGGTGCCCCTCCCTCACCCCCCGTGCCCCTCCCTCACCCCCCGTGCCCCTCCCACCCCCGGTGCCCCCCCCACCTTCCGGAGCCCTCCAACTCCCGGTGCCCCTCCCTCACCCCCCGTGCCCCTCCCACCCCCCGTGCCCCCCCCAGCTCCCGGTGCCCCTCCCTCACCCCCCGTGCCCCTCCCTCACCCCCCGTGCCCCTCCCTCACCCCCCGTGCCCCCCCCACCTCCCGGAGCCCTCCAACTCCCGGTGCCCCTCCCTCACCCCCGTGCCCCTCCCACCCCCGGTGCCCCTCCCTCACCCCCGGTGCCCCCCCAACCCCCATTGCCACCCCCCCACCTCCCGGAGCCCTCCAACTCCCGGTGCCCCCCCCTGACCCCCCGG